>CATQJL010000001.1:5035846-5252611 GCA_958299035.1 Cylicocyclus nassatus
AGCAACAAAGGGTAATTGGTGATTAGCTCCATTCCTACTGTAAGCTGAAGCCATCTCTACAGAATGAGACCTGATGATAGGCGAAAGAAATCAAAGCAAAAGAGTTAGATTCCCAAACACGATCTCAGCTCGGACACATTACAATAAACTGACTCTATATACGGAGTTTCAAACTTGTAAAAGAACCACAGCGGTCACCCTTATCTCACCAAATAGTATTGTTGTTCTGCAAGAACAAAGTGTGTTTTGAATAAATTAATAGGCATGATGTCAACTATATGGCCTCGCTATTAAAATGCCTTTCAGCAATCATGTTGTGAGAGTTTTTGCCGATATTGCGTTTATGGTTGAGTTTATACTGATCCTAAGTTCCGGAACAGTTCCACTATAGCGCTCAAAATGCATGCCCTGCTGGAACTGTTCCGCAACGTACGGATCAGTACAAACCCAGACTCAATTTCTAAGTCAAACGCCTATGGTACTGTACCTTCTCTCTTGATCCAATATATTGTTGATATTCACCAAAGTATATCTTGCATATGTATGTAGTCTAGCTTTAACTATATTCTGACTTTACAGTTTTGCATGGTCTTATGCAGACAACTCTGGTAGTGCGACTATGTCAGAGATTGAATACGTAATTTCCGTTATCTGTATAGCTATGACGTTCATCGTTTATATTATTGTATCACGATCAATCTATATGGTCAGTAAAGATAGCCTCTCATCTCCCCTTCTTAGCAAAACTCAAGACAAAAAGCTTATTCCTTCAGATGAGAAAAGGTACCATTACCGTTCGACCAAGAGAACTAAAACTACTTGCGCACGCAGCGATATTGTTTGTTACGCTCACATCGCTTATTACATGCTGGCACTACTACCAAGCATTCTTGCCTGATACAAAGTGGACATTGTTTTCAATCAATAATTACTGGATATTATATTGTGGAATGAATCCTATCCTGTGCATGATCTTTTCCAGGTTGGTCATTTAAATCCCATGAAGGACGGCTAAATGAAGTTGAAGAACCTTCACAGTTATTATTTTTAAGACAGTGTTTGGGGAAGATCATTGGGTGTTGTATCTACTTGAGGTAGTCATAGGTTAAAATAGATACAGTGAGGTGATAGGAAAGTAACGGAACAGCAGCTTAATTTTTTTCATGGGTTCTGTTTGATCTTCGGTCTCCATGCAGCAACTAAAACGTCATTAAGTGGATGACTTCGGTTGTCATTTTAGCAGATACCGCCGCTTTCTCAACTTCAAACGCCACTTTGAGAAATCGAACTTTTTAAGACTTGTCTAATAGTTAAGCTACTGTGCCGCAATTCGCTGAGCAAGTAGTATACCTTGAAAAAGCCCTAAGCTTTGGCAAATAATCTACCAGCGAATTCCCTTTCATCGGATAAAGAAGGCAAAAAACTTGAGAGTGTGCGGTTTTTGACAAACAAAAAACAAAAAATCACGCATCCTTCAATTTCCAAAGTTAAAAGAAATTGGATAGGTTGCGCATAAGTGGATAGAGCTCAAAAAGTCTTTCGTGTGGTAACATAAAAATGCGAATCCATATGTAAAAAAACTAACAAGAGTTCCCTTATTTGGAGCTGCTTATGACCATTCTCGACTCAAAGCTTTGGTACAGAAGCTGTGGTAGGTTTCGTGAGAGTTCCCTACCTAAATGTAGTACTATGCTTTGGGTGACTTCATTTTATTGCGAAGTTACTGCTAAAAATTCATAATTACTCAGAACGATTAACTTTGCCTTACAACGGTCATAAAACGCCCTGTATAGTTTTTTACACAAACGCGTACTTGTTCTGACATCTACCAAAATTTGAAATGATTTTTTCTTAAAAAACTACACGTTTCAGTGTCTGTTTACTTTCCGATCACTCTGATAAAAGGCCAGAATTAGCGTTCAGAAACCATTCCTATCAACTGCAAAACTCTGACGAACTAGTTCACTTGCAAATGCTATAAAGAGTAAATTTTTTTAACATCAAAAAAACTTATGCTAGTAACAAAGAACTTGTAATGCCCTATTGTAATTTACCATATCAGCTATCAGCTGCGTATTACTGAGAACATTCTTTGCAAAGTGAAGCGATATTTCCTCTTTTTTAGCGTATTGAAAGGGCTGCATATTTGTATAATTCGATAAATTGTCACTTACAGGATTAACATAATCAGGAACTGAGATCCTCAAAAACAAAAGCGCATGCACGCTCATTTCTTACTATTCATCTTTTGCCAATCTCTCATTAAGACTATAGCGCTTTGCATGCACTCACGACAGATTCTTAGAATTTTGCAATTTCCTTTTTTTACAAATGCTCTGGCAATCAGCACACTGAATCTATATAGTGATAGCAAGCGTACTTATAGCTTTCCGGAAATGATGATCAAGAGGGAAGAAGAAATTAACGTTTAATCAAAAAAATCTTTCTCTTTCACTGTTTTTTATTCTTAATGTCATCACATTTGCTATACTGCAAAGCGGCCATGCAGCAGCATACTTTATCGTGAAATAAGTCAATCTACGCTATTACCTTGAACAGTGTCTGTGCAGAGTCATCCAGCATTTGCCCTTTTCGAGCTTTACTTGCTTACCGAAGCTGGTATCGAAGTTTCTCAAAACTATGAGACATCTTCGCATCACCCAAAAAAAAATCCTTGACGAAAGTTTAGTGGCGACAGCACGTGGTCTTGAGAATTTGATACGGAAAATCTGAGACGAAAAAGTTATTTTTTACCGTATGGGTGCATGCAATCTTCCGTGGCAATCTTCTTAGCAATCTCTCAAACAAATCGTCATACCCCCGAATATTTTAGTTAGTCCCAACTTACTGCACAATCGATTGTGGAATGTGTTTCTGCATGTAAAATCGTGGCATTAAAAAATTTATAGATTTTTGGTGCGATATTTTTCCGTAATGAAATTGAACGCGTTTTTTGCAGAAAAATGCGCTTGTCGTGCTTACATCCCTTACGTCGCCAAAAAACTTCGCTCACTCGAGTGACTGCTACCCGTCTCTCATAGGGCATGCGATGGCTGCAGTCTCAGTAATCATCATGGCAAAGTAGCAATAATCCTCATCAAACAAGCAGAGTCGGTTTAAGAGCAATTTTTAGGAGCCTACGTGCATCATTCAAGCGTGCTCTTGGAGTACAAGTGACACGCAAGAAGGCTTTTGGGACGACATCCGTGATTGCAATTACTGCTTAATTCTGTTGGAGCTTCTTAGAAGTTCTGTTGGTGATAGATTAAGTGAAACTGTTTGTTAACGTGTATTGTATTCATATAAGATTTATTGCAATAAAAGATTATCTACCATCTTAGTACAAAGCAACTAGAAGGAGGTAGCTAGGGAAGCGCAAAGTGCTTGATATGACTGAGTGCCTCATTTTGCCTGTAAACTGCGAAGATAGTACTTGTCATTTTACAAAAAACTGAACATCACATTTTCAAACTAGAAAAAGACTATATCGAGTTTTTTTTAACCAGACGGCGTAGAAGGTAAACAGAGTGTTCCAAGGTATGTATATTATTAGAATCATCATTCCAAAAGTTTTTGTATGAAACGTATTCGTTTCATGACAAGCACACAACAACAAAGGTGTGATTAAGCTGCTGGGTATCACTGATCAAGATTTCTATCCACTCGTTTGGCATAGTTCCTCACAAAATTGACGGCTTTTTGAATAGATGAATGAAGTGCAACTCAAAAGATTTTGTGTCCTTTTGTACCCCACTGATGCTATACTCACCTTCACGAACTCAAAATTGGCGGAGATAAGCTAGGTAAGAATACGTTTCCGCCTTGTAACAGTATCTCAGATTTGCTTGAAGCCACCGTCAAGGAACAGTATCTTAGAGCTTGAAGCCACCGTCAACTCTGAGTAGTCAGGATCTTGTGCTGTACAGCATACGATGATAGAATCTCCTCTCACGGAACATTTGTAACTGAAGAGAGCGCAAAAAAAGAATAAGTGCTCATCTGAGGTCATATTCGCTACAGGTGCGCCAAAATAACCGCCGCGTATTTGCCTGCGTACCATAGGAGGACAAAATGGACTTGGCGAGTTTTCACCACCCATTATTAACTTAATGCGCTAGTCAAATCAAAATTCAGTTGCTTCATCTTTTGAAAAAATCTCAAATCCTTCCATCAGCTGAAGTTCATACGCAGGCACAACTTATGGCCGCATGCATTAACGTCCCCGTCGGGGAGTAGAGCGGAGCCTACAAAGAAAGCTTCATATCCTAAAGCTCCGAACTTCTGGATTTCACACTGTCTACCCATCCGTAAGCATTCCTTACACCTTTTACTATAAACATACTGAACAGAGATAAGAAGCTGTACAAGCCGCATTTTCCAGCTTTTTGTATGATCCCCTGATGGTCTCTGGTAATCGAACGTCTTTTCTTTAAACTTATTTTTCTTTCTTCAAAGCTAACAAAACCTTTCAAAATTGTGCTGTTCGTCTAGCCCAACAGTGCTAAGCATGTTGTTGACAAGAACAGATAATGTTTTAGAGCATGAAATTTGCGATGAACCACAAGTCGAATGTTGGGGTTTATCGAAAAATTCAATTTTCCAAAAACTCATCTGTTCTTATCAGCAACATGTCCAGCGCTGTTGTGTTAGATGTTCACTACAACTTTGGAAGGTTTTCGTTGACTTCGAAGAAAGAAAAGTGATTCTGAAGAAAAGACGGCCGCCGGGATCATCATGGGGTCATACAAGATGCTGGAAAAGCGGCTTGTACAGCTTCTCGCTCCTGTTCTATATGTCCATAGTGAAGAATGGTAGGAATAACCATAGATAGGTAGACAGCGCGAAATCCAGATATCTGGAGGCTCCCCTCCTCAACGGGAATGTTAATGCATGCGGCAGTATTTACAAAATATCTTTCTTGTAAACGTTTTCTCTTGCTTTGAATCTACGCTGTAAATTAGAGCAGACCTTTGCCTCTGAACATAGTTAAGTACGGAAATTTGAAAGTAATCAAAAAAAGTCTTCAACTTTTCACAAGTCCTCCAGGGTGCTCACGAAAATAAAAAAAATCTAAATAAATTTCAAAAACTTTTTTCGAAGTTAGCCAAAACAGATACCTTTCTATTGTTTCATAAATAAATAAATGTTGTTTTATTTGGTAGGTTTTGCATATCTGGAGTCTCAGAATCGATTTAGCGTAAGCTCGTTGCTTGTGTTTTTCTACATATCGTATTAAGTTAAAAAAAACAGTTTTTTACAAATACAACTGAAACTATGTGATACACAGAATGGACACTACAACCTCAGTTTAGGATGGTTTAGAAAGGCTTTGATTTTATCCAGTTTTAAAAATACGAAGGCAGAATAAGAATTCCATTTTTGCTTCCTCTAAAACTGTTAATCTTATTCCTTTCGTTATCAAATATTGTAGAATATGAGGAGAGGTCTTTCAAATTCGGCCAAGTGCCTTCTGTAGAGCTTGACTTGGGCATTCTACGATATGAACTTGAGCCTATGTATCCAGGGTTTCGTCTGTGGTAGTGGTACAAATATCGACGCCGGTAATTTTGGCGCACCCTGTAGTAATAAAGCTGCATTGGGTTTGTGATCCATTGAGCATTTGAACAAACGTTACAAGTGGTGTGTTCAAGTCCAGCCGTTTTCCAAGGCAGTGTACTTATTAGGTTGATGCATAATTCTTGCACCAAAATTTTGAAAATTCTGTTACTGCATTCATCTGCGATGAAATTTTCTGGTTCGATACATAGGGAGAGCAAATCTTGCGTTTTCTGGTGGCGCTCGAGCCAAAAGTTCTTGAGGGCATATGGCAACGATATAAGGTGAATAAGAGAAATACCCAAAAAGTGATTTTTTCGATTTTTAGGCACTAAAATTGCTAAAACGTCTACTAGAATTTAAATTCATTTTTGGTGCAAGTTTTATGGCATGCTCTTTTTAACTAAGAGAAGTTGGTAGTGATTGGATGTCTCTGCGAATATTTACGAATTTCGATTTTTTTGAAATGACTTATCGATTTTGTTTCAAATTGATCTTCTAAAATGTACTATAAAATACTAATCTTGATATACATAACATACAGCAAAACATGTAAGTTGAATAGTTTGTTTAAGCATTTTCAAAATAATTTTTTTATTTTTTGGTGCAAGAATTGTGCATCAACATAATATTCGGTTGGTCGGAAAGTTCGTTCGCACCATTTTTCAAAAAATAATAACTTCCTTCCCTCATAATGATTTTGCACATTTCAAATTTTATGAGAAAGCGTAAAGTTTGTTTTTGTAGTTTCAAAACTCCCCTGGGGACTTTCCAACTTGCTTAGGTTGCAGAGGTAAAAATGAAAGAACGAGATCATCCGAAATTCGGAATTTTTGAGCAAAAATTCTAGAAATTTAGAAACTGCGCGAAAAAATCCAGAACAGCCATCATCCTAAGATTTCCTATATTTTAGTACTATCTGAGTTAAGTTTGTGCTGGTCGAGCTCTTCTTTCAAAAGTTATGATTTTTTGAAAAAAAAATTCCGAAAAATCGATTTCTTAAGAATTCTTAAAAATTCCGAATTTCGGATGATCTCGTTCTTTCATTTTTATTTCTGCAACCTAAGCATATTGGAAAGTCCCCAGAAGAATTTTGGAAACTACATGCTTTACGCTTTCTAATAAAATTTGAAATGCGCACAATCATTGTGAGGGAAGGAAGTTATGATTTATGATTTATTTGCCTTTCATATTATTACAATATGAGGCACCCAAACAAACTGATCTCTTTTAACGTGAGTGATCTTACTCTTTGCCAATTGCCATTGCCAAGCTTCTTCTTTCTCTCCATCTCGTTAGGGCCAGTATATTGAGTTGTGTTATCTTCAGGGCTTCTTGCAGTTCATGTTGGTCATCGTTAGGCAGGCGTCTCACGTTGAATTCGATGTGTGAACAGTCGTTGTTGGGGTGGAACATACTTGATCCTGCTGTTCCGGGGCTTCCTGGACCAAGGGGTTCGACGTCCGGTAGGGTGGGGAAGAGCGGTCAAAATGACCGACCAGTCGAGGGACGTGTAGAAGATGAACTCCCAGGAAATCATAACTCCCAGGAAGTTATGATTATTTGAAAATGGTGCGAACGAACTGGATCAACCTAAAATCAGGTTGGTTCATAATTAATGCACGTTTTTCCTACCTCTTCTTTGAAACGCTAGTTTTCAATCAAAAATCGTTTCTTTATAAAGCCTTCTATACTATCGGGAAGCCCTTATGTTCTAGTTCATGATATATGCTTTCGTTTTCGGAGATCTTTGTTCAAAGCGAAGTTCCGTAACTTCAAAGGTGAGGTGCTAAAATTTGAAATTTCTAAAAAATATGTGTTATAGTTGCGAAGATTTATGCTACAAAATGCTTACCAAGGCTAAATTTTTCAGAAATTTGAGCCGAGAAGCTTTGACTAAATTTAGCTAATTGCTGGGATTACTCCGAGTTCTATAAAAAGCTTAGGTGAGAAGCATTTGCAAATCAACTTTCACTTCGCTATGGTAGAGTAAACCAAGGACTACTAATGATAAAAAAAAACGGCAGAATCTCCTCTTTTTTCAAATGAGAAAAAAATCGGAGGAATCTAAAAAATGCAGTTTTTTGCCTTCTCCAACATGCAGAAAAAAATGGTTCTTTTGCTTTGTTGGCGAAATTTTTTTCGCAGAAAATTTTGGTAAAATCCAAGTTCCACATTAATATTGAAATAATAAATATTGAATCGACCATCAGCTATACAATGAGCAAACTTGGCTCCATTCTAGTGCTTTTGAGAATGAGTTATGCTCTTCCAAACCAGAGCTTTCCAGAAAAAATTCTCGGTAATTTTTGGGCCGGAAAATCTTTCCCATGGTGTGTACAATCACATGAAATTATAGGTTTTATAGCTGGAGGTTTGCTGTTTATAACAGTTTTTTATGCACTCAAAAAGATTGTTTTGGAAAAGAATTATCCTCATTAGAAGTGGAAGTTAAGAAAACGTGCATTAATTATGAACCAACCTAATATTAGCCATATTTTTTGAAGTTATCTAAAGTGAGATATCGGCGGCTTAACATGGGTGATGGTTGTGGTCATTTTAGAGCCCATAACTTTCTTTTGTAATATGCAGTCGCTCAAACTTTGCTCTTCTCCGTAATCGTGAGGGTAGGAATCCTATTAGCAGTTTTTGCAAAAACATCCAGCTGTTCAGTACACAGAAAATTAGAAAATTCTATACTTCGGGATTTTGAGGCCTACTGAGAAAATGCTGAAAAAGTTGATATTTTTGAATTTTGAATTTTCTCTCTCCGCTAATCTTTTTTCTCAAAGCCCTTTCCATGTATATTTGTACTATTGGCTTGCAGCTACAAGAAAGGCTGCTTATAAATTGTAATAACAAAGTGTGAAAGGAGTTACGTTTTGTCAAAAACAAGATTTCAGGAAAAAACTTTTTTTGTTTTTCAATCCATATTTTTCTGCCCATATGAGATGTGAGTGTAGCTCAATCTGCGCTGTACTGCGAAAGGTTCGCTGCATCTGGTGGTCTTTAGCTCATTTTAAAATGTAGATTTCATAGAAAGTTATAGCAAGTTGAAGTGAAAAATTGGAAAACGCTCATTATTTTTGCATCAACCTAATATATTCGGTTGACACGAAAGTTCTTGCGTAATTCAAACAAAAGTCAATAAATTTTCAAAAAGTAAACCTAAATTTACAATCTTGTATGCTAAAAATATTAGAAGCCTTACGCTTCATGATGGATGTTTAAGCATAAGATTTCGTGAGCTGGACATCAACAGCGAAGCTCTCGAATATGGGGCTTCGAATTTTGCGATTTTGAGTTTGGTGCCAGAAAATCTCAGAGTGCCGTTGATTTTGCGGAAAAAATCCCCTCATGTCCGCAATTTTCCGGCGAAAACACTTTTTTACAATCGAGAAAACATCGCAAGGCTGTAAAGAGGCACTATGTCTAATTTATGGTTGCAAACTGTGTTTCTGTGGAAAAGTTAGAGCGATAAGGGGATGTGTGCTGTGAAATGAGAAATTTCACGAATTTTTTGTTTTCGCATTTCCATGCGAGATCAAAGCCTGCTAAAATAACGTATGGACTTTTGTTGTGTAAGTAAATTCTACAGATTTTTTTCGGCTAGCTAGAGGCCCTCTGCGATTTTCTGCCACCAAACTCAAAATCGCAAAATTTGAAACCCAATATTTGAGAGTTTCGTTCTCGATGGCTAGCTCATGGAATGTTGTGCTTGAACTTCCATCATGGAGCGTGAGACTTCTAAAATTTTTAGCTTACAAGACTGTGAATTTAGGTTTAGTCTTTGAAAAGTTATTGAATTTTGTTTGAATTCCACAAGAACTTTCGTGCCAACCTAATACATCACAGCACTCGTTAATTTTTCTAGAAATTGAAGTCATTTCTTGCCGATGCGATTAGATCACTTTGTTAAATATCCTCAGATACGGTTATCTTAAATTCACAATGTATATATCTTCCCTGGTCGAAAGGAGATACATCCTCTCAGTCAGGATGTCTCGGATGACCGTAATTTTAGTAAGATCCCGTAGTCTCCCCTGTAATATAGCATAGACCAAGCCTAAGTTTCTTTAGCAACCAGTAGCTGCGTTTCTTTCCACTGCGAGGTTCTAGAGAGAAAGAATGTGTAGCAACTAAGACAAATATGAGCGGGCGGTTGTTGGCCATGGGATGTCGCTCGAGATTCCCTTAACTTAGGCTGTTTTGTATAAAGCAAAGCATATGCAAAAGGTAACCCCGAAACGTCGATGAAAACACTTGCAAAAATAGGGCGCTTCGATTGCAAGGTTTTTTTAGATGCAATCTTTCCGGACGACTGTGCCCGCTGATGTGCAGGGTAATGCAGATGCATTTTTTTCTTACATGGGTCCAGCTTATGCAGGGTCTGCTGACACGAATATAACATGCTTCCAAATTGGGCTCTGCTACAGTCCATAATTATTTATTTGTACATGATGCATTCTCGAGCTATAAGCTAAAACAGTAGGCTTGACTTTTCTTAACGATGGAAAAAATCGACGCTCTAGCTAAATGCTGTTGAATTACGAGGCTTCGGAATCCAAGCAAAGCAAGCTGTCTGCACTATGCACATGGACCTAAAATACCAGCCATTAGTCTGCCAAGCGCAAAAATAGGAAGATTGTAGACTGAGCAGACTGAATGAGTCGCTGCGGTGCAGAGTTAGTCGAGACTAAGACCAATATATTCCACAAAGGCCAAATTAACATAAATACCTGTGATTACGCCCCTGAATCGTATGCTCATTTACAAACAATGGCAAAAATGCAATGTAAAGTAAGGTGTATGAGACTACAGATACAAAGTTACAATTATCTCCCAGATACTATCAGTCTTCGTTTTTTAACTTTAACTTTTTTTACCCGTTGTTTGGACTGTCCCGTGACCTACAAGCAAGAGCTGCTTCTGCTGTGCCATTTTCGATGGACAGTCTTTGATTCCGGATGCGCTTCTCCATTAAACTTGCATTAACAGCAGTAAGGTCAAATTCGAACACTGAGGGGTGATTTATTTCAGCATCAACATCTGAGCCGTAGCAGATCGAAGTCATTCCAATTATTGAGTGTCCGGCATGTACAGTTACACTAATCTTGAAGGCAGCGTCCAAGCAGATCAGGACAAAGATTTGAAACTAATTTTAGGGGTGTAACTAACAGGTTCAAGTGATTCAGATAACGCACTCATGCTTGAGATTCCATACTTCTAAGCTTTTTTGAAACTTTTCTCAAATATACGCACTTATGCAGTATGGCATGATAATCTCCTGTATACAATGCTCGTGAAATACAGACTCAATTTTCAAAGTTTGTAAGAAGGCAGCTCGCAATTTTTGCAGCATTTTCATAGCCTACTTCGAGTGCAATAATAAGATATCAAAAAACATGGCGTACTTGCCCTCTGCAATTCTATTTTTTCTTTTACACTCTGTAAGTTGCTTTTTTTCTATGCTAACAACCCCCATTATCTGCAGCAATGGTATAAAGGAGTACACATTGCGTCCTCTGTCCTCACCAAATTGCAGATATGCAGTTCAGATTACTGTCTTCGATCATTTTTCTTTTTACCCAAAGGTTTTTCTTTTATAATACTTTTGAAATCGGCTAAACTCTAAACTATAGTAATTTCAGGAGCTTTGCTAGCTATGTGGAGCCCACAAGAAGCGGTCTGTTTCTTGCTTCAAAGTTCAAACAAAATTGAAAAATGAATTTTGGTTAAATGCGCCAACATTTTCAGCTTACGCTGTGCTACCTTACCCCTTATTTCAGCATCGCCGCCACCTCCTTTATATCGCAGACCAGTGCTAAAACTCTACATCAAACCATCGCCTCTACCAAAAACTTATCTAGAGGATGCAGACCTCGTGAAACCAGCTCCATACATACCAGCTCCTAATATGATTTATGTCACACCAAGGCCTCATGCATATATCAATCAACCTCGGCTTCCATATTTTTCTCCAGCGTATCAGCGGTACCTCGGTCACTCACCAGCGCGTTTTGCTCCAACGACAATCACGAAACCATACGGATCTCACCGCAATACTTACATGATAGTTGGTACAGCAGGAGTCCGAGGTGTATGTATTTAAGATGCCTAATAAGATTTTTGATTTTGGTGGCAAAACCGCTGAATTTGGTCATCATGTATTAAATTCCTGTAGCCTCCTTTCAGCGTCTACCACCTCACTACCATCCTCGCATTATTGTTCGTAAATTAGCCCGCTCATACGCGAAAGGTATTCCTTAAAATTAGCACTGGCACTGTGAAGAGGCCTGTTAACGTGCTGAATTTTAGAAACTGCTCAATCTTCGGATACAACCGCTGTTTTTGGAGGAAGCAATTTTGATTTGGGATATCTGGATATGTTTCCTAGCAGTATCCACAAGAAATTCAAGGACCCGTGGCATACTTTCTTCCACAAACAAAGACCATTTGAAGAACTCCTAGAATAAGGAAAAAAGTGTCAGAGGTCGATAATTAGGCTTTACATTTTCTCCATGCATTTTAGCATAAACGTGTCACGTCTACGTGTTATCAAAGTAGATTAGCATTCGAGCTGATTGCAAACATAGACCTCAAATTTCTTCATAGTTTAAGCTGGAAGTGACTGCAAAATGAAACTCAACTTTCTTTGCAAATGCTGCTGAATCGAAGTTTTCCGTAGCTTACATAAAATCTAATGTTACAGCATAAAGTATCTTCGTCGTTCAAGCAACAATTAAAGTAGAACTGATACAAAACCATAGTAAGAGTGCTGTTGTGCGATCTTCAGAACAAAAACAGACATACATTGACCAGCGATTAAAATTGTCTATTCGGAAATCTAGATATGCATAGACCAGCGATCAAATGTCGGCTAACTAAAGTCTATTTTGGCCACGTACTTCAAACTGAGTGCTATGTTAGGTTGCTAGTATAAAAATAGGTTCCACCTTAAAGGCAGTGGACAGGCAAAATGGGCCCCTGTCAGATTTTGGTAGTTTCGGGTAGTGGACCCCCCAAGTACACCGTAGCCCCAACCCCAACTTCCAATTGATGCGCTAAGTCCTGAAAAAAGCGCTTCAAACTTCCACCAATAACGCCCACTCAATGCAAGTGGGCGGGGCTGGTGGAGTTTTGAAGCGCTTTTTTCAGGACTTAGCGCATGAATTGGAATGTGGGGTTGGGGCTACGGTGTACTTGGGGGGTCCACTACCCGAAACAACCAAAATCTGACAGGGGTCCATTTTGCCTGTCCGCTGCCTTTAACACACTGCTTTCCCTCTGAAGAAAGAGATAACTCAAATCTATGGCCGACGTTTCAATAATTTGACTATTATTAGGTTTTCCCAAAAGTAAATTCCATTCTCAAATTGAGCTGTTCTTGTTCTCCTAATAGACTTAAGGTACCATTCGATAGAGCGAAGCAAGCCCTACAAAAAGACCACCAAAGATCCACCTAAGCCGTAATCCAGGTAGAATTTGGGACCAAAAATCAAGATTTTTTTGCTACCCTAAAAATCGGATCTCCCTTCCAGAGAAATTCCTACGACTTCTAACTTGGTCTCTTTATAGTAGACACATAGTAGCACTCAAAAATGTAATTGGTGGACTTTTCTCGGGGTTCAAAATTGAGAAAAAAGATGGTCCGCAAATGCCAAAATGCCATTTTTTCCTTTTTTTTCAAATGTAAAACTTGAAATTTCTCGAATATGAGAGCACATACAAGGCTAAGGTTTTTAAATTGTACTTAGTAAGGCTTGTAGTATACGACGACATATATGAAAGGGGCTGGGGGCGGAGTTTGTTATTTTCAGACTATCTTTTTTTTTCTTGCTTTCTAAGCTCGAAAAAAATCCAGTAAAGGCTTATTTGAGTACTACTATGTGCCTTATGTATAATAACCAAGTTGGAGGTCTGTAGGATTCTTTATCGCAGAAATCCGATTTTCAGGTGACAAAATTTTTTTCGATTTTGGCTTCAAACTTTCCATGGAATGCGACTTAGGCGGATCCTTGGTAGATATTTTGTAGAGCTTGATCTGCCCTATCGAATGATACCCTAAATTTACTGGAAAAACAAAAACAGCCTGAATTATTTGAAAAGATGTTTACTTTTGAGATAACGTAATACTTCAATCTGCGATGATTGATAAGCAATCATTAGACAGATTTATGTATAGGCTGTCTCAAGAGAGTCAAAAATCTAGCGGCTTGGGTCTTCGCGGGCCCTGACTTGAACCTTTCGCGCTCGTGGAAGAATTTTTTTGCATTTCCCGCTCCTAAGCAGCGTTTCAAACTGAATAGCGTGGAGAAATGCCGCAGAAGATGACATTTGATTCAACTGGCTTGGCACCATTAGCGCGGGGTTTTGTGATCTAATTGAGGCCGCTCGCGCCCGCGACGCACCTGCGTCTCTCTCACGCGAGTGCTCTCTGACCATTACCTAGCCTTAATTAGGTCACGAAGCCCCGCCTTGCCAATGCCAAGCCAGTTGAATCAAATGGTACGTTTGCGAGCGCACGAGATCCGAGCGAGGCGACCGACTCCGAATGTTCACCTTGCATCTCGTTTTATAACTAGAACCACTGCGTCACCTCTGCTTCGCAGAGGCTCGCACTGGCCCTACTTTTTGTATGCCTTATTCACTCCCGCTAAGAATGATGTTGAAACTCACCGCGGTATGCAGGCTATCACGAATGATTTGTAAACAACTACTCATTCCAAGAACTTTTTTATGTGAGATCGGTATTTTTGGGTGGATGAAACCTTTCCGAAAAGAATAAATGCAAATTTGAGCCGGTTTTTGGACTTTTTGTTGTTTGATAATCCACCATAACGACGACGATCACCGTGGGCTACATCTCTGTGCAAAAATCATCTCAAACGATCAGGTAAAATCTTGGCGAATTGAACATTTACGCAACTTATTATTTTCGGCGCCATTTTCGTGAAGTGATAAACTTTAGTTCCATTTTTGGGCTAAAGTCCTTGGCTTACACATTAGCTTGCTAATCATATCCATAACCTCGCAAAAAGTGGTGGTACAGGCCCATTTCTGTTGGCCAGAAGCCAAGTGGACCCGTTTGAAGCGCAATTTTTGGGGGATCCACTCAACGAATCCGCTCGTGCTTCAGCATAGCGGACTTTCATGCAGCTAGCATGCGCCACGCAAGATTTGGGCTCTGGAAGTTGGCTGGAACACGCTCCTCAAATTTCGTAACGGACAGACAGACAGACACACACACACACACACACACACACACACACACACACACACACACACACACACACACACACACACACACACACACACACACACACACACACACACACACACACACACACACACACACACACACACACACACACACACACACACACACACACACACACACACACACACACACACACACACACACACACACACACACACACACACACACACACACAAACGTAAACATCCTTAGCCCGTTATTATAAGTTACCAGTGCGTCACCTCTGCTTCGCAGAGGCTCGCACTGGCCCCTACTTTCTGTATGCCTTAGGCAGGCGCTATTCTTCTCGAGGAGTATAGCATGGCGACGATCGATATGCATCAAATACGTGCTGGCGATTTTTGTCGCCATATTGGCGATCGCTACGACTGGCGATCGCCAATATGGCGACAAAAATCGCGGCGATCGCCCTTCACCACGCTATACTCCTCGAAGAGTATAGCGCCTGCCTTACCCATTCCCGCATAATAGTGACATTGAAACTCACCGTGCTATGCCGACTACCACGAATGAAATGTAAACAGCTACTAATTTAGAAAGCTTTTTCACGTGAGATTGGTGATTTCGCATGGAAAAAAGTTTTCGCAGGAAGATAAAGGCAAATCTGAACAGGTTTTTGTATTTGACATGGTTTGATAGTCGCCATAAAGGCAATAGTTACTGTCAGCTACATCTCTGTGCGAAAATCTTCTCATATGCTTTTCTAGAACCTTGGCAAATTGACCATTTACGCAAGCAATACTTTTTGGCGCCGTTTTTGTAAAGTAATGGACTTTTGGTCACTTATTTGGGCCTAAGTTCATGGCTTGCACATTTACTTGCCGTAAACACCCACCACTCTGCAAAAAGTGGAATTACTGACCCAATTTTGCGGCCCAAATGCAAAGTGGATCCGTTTGACGCGCAATTTTCAAGAGATCCTCTCAACGAATCTGCTTGTGCTTTTGCATGTTGGACTTTCGTGCCAGTAGCAAGTGCTATGCAAAATTTGAGCCCAGGACGTTGGCTGGAACACGCTCTACGAATTTCGTGACAGACAGACATTCAGACACACACACACACACACACAAAAAACGTAAACACTCTTAGCGCGTTATTATAGTAGGATGATAGCTTTCATGATCAAGGACTTCCTTGTAGAGACGCTAAAAACACCAGTGAGTCATGAGCTCAACTTTTGGTGGAGCGTCAGTGGGGAACTTATCGTTGTAAATTCGACAGTTTTCCGGGGGAAGTTCTGCATTATTCTGGCTTTGAAAGCTTTTCAGACGCCTCTTATGAAAAGTCCGACGAAAACAATTAAAATAGGAAATAAATCGTTGGAAAAGTTAATCTCGTTAGGTTCTATGCTACAAACTCGTCTCATTCAAACTCGCCTTAGAGGCAATGTTCAGGTTAATGTAACCCCCTTCGATTAGTGTCAATTCTGAATGTAGGCCCTACGAGAGGGGCATCTGCGTTGGAACAGCTAAAGTGCTATCAGACACGGCCCAAATCCTATCACACACCGCCCACCCATGTATTGAGAGCCGCTCGCGCCGTCAAGACAGTGTCTTCAGAAATCGAGATTTTGGGGGTTTTGGGCTATTTGAACTTCATAATCTAATCAGGGCTACAAAAAAGGCCCCTGAAAGACAAAGACATGGGGGGCAAAATTTTGGATGGACGCTGCGTTCAAGTCTTCATAGGACAATGACCTGCCAATATCGTCCACTCAAAAATAGCATTCTTCTCCGGAACGTTCTTTATATGCCACGTCAACCCAACTCATAAGTTCCAATGAAAGAATGATTGAACACCTGAAATTCTGTGTTTTCTTGAAATAATCATTTGCGCTGAAAGATTATGTGTAGACCGGTTGGCAATATTCAACAACAAGTCCTTGTTAGAAATACAACATGGCGGGAAAGTTTTTAAGAATTTGCTTTCATAGGCTTAAATTTGCAATCATTCTCGAACTAGTGTTATGGCCTCATATGCTACTTTGTGAATAAGATTGCATTATGCTGCTGTATGCTTGTATATAGAAAATTATCTAACTATTGATATTCAATGAACCGTGTAGAACAAGCAACAATTAACCAGGATCAAGAAACCACTTCCAATCGAACACTATAAAGGGAGGCAACGAAGACGATTGACTATACATGAAAGCCTTCGTCAGAGTTTCTGTGTTCATTCTTCTTTCGAGGTAAGCTTGGGATTGAAGTAACATCTACTCATACCGCGACTTCCTGGGACCTTGTTTCACAAGTTTGAAGTCAGCTGTTAGCTGCAGTGCTGTACTTTGCATATTTATCTCGACTTATGCATACGCCTAGCACAAATAACATGAAAAAATTTTATAGTTACTGTTTTTAATGCTGAGATAACAACTTGAACGGGTCAGCGAAATTGCCTACAGCTTCAATTCAATACTACTATATTATCTATGTGAAAAAACGGAAGAAACAAGACATAATTTGATTTTAAAAATTTTCTTGCGTGTTCTTTTGTTAAAAGCATAGTGGTGATGTTTGCAATTCATTACACGGCGGTCTTGATAGTAATACCGATATAAACAGTTTTGAAAAATTTTGTTGTAGGTTAGACGTGATACATGGAGACAACGATAGTGAAGGTAAGTTTACTTGACGATATCAAGGTTAGAGTTTGGTATATTTGGTTCCTAGGGAGGAGTGCACCTGATATACCCGTTCGCATAGCCGTTGCCCCTGCAGTAGGGCCGATCGCTGTCGCTGCTGCGTTTGCAAACCAACATCATTTTTCTGATTGCGAATGGGTTAGTATAATGCTTCTCTTCTTCACGATACGTTTAACATGCAAAGAACAACAACCAGGATCCTGTGCGTTGCGCAGGATTTTTGCTATTTCTACAGTAGCATCGCAAAAGCTTTAGATCCTTGTCTCATTATTACCAGCTCCTCAATGATGAAAACGACCTATATTGCTACTAACGAGAAAAAACCTCTACCTCCTTCAGTTTGGAAGGCAGTCTTTTATAGTAACCTGGAATCAACCCTGATGATGAAGTCAATTGAAGCTGTGCTTCAGCAAATTTACCAAAAATATTCCTCATACCGAAAACGTATAAATTTCGGTTAGCGTGCATGTTTACAGTTCGATTCTATGCGCTTACACCGGGGTATTCACTATGTATCTTGCAGCGACCAATGTCATACATAGAAACACTGCACGACTTGAACAGCATGCGGAAGGTAGGTTGATAACTGGCAACTGACCAAGCGCGAATTCTGACCAATTTGCGTAAGGCATGACCATTAATCTAAAAGACAGGAGTACGGTTCTTCTTCTCCCTGCGCTAGTCAAAAGCACTTCAGTGTTATGAATCTGCGAAACTAGAAGAAAAAGTGCGCTATTCACTTGTTGAGGTCTTCAATTTCTGAGTTTAAATGTTGCTGTTGGTAAACTGAGGCAATGTTCGAATTACCGTTGTGCTTTTGAGGCTTTTTGATCTCTTAACGTTTCGATTTGGGCATAAGTTAAAGGCAGCGTCCCATTAGATTTGGAGATACCTGGTCCTGAAATGTATACTAGACCCTTTAACTAAGCGACGACAGAAGTTTGCAGCGCGAAAGGGGATCTACGAAGTCTATAAATCGCCCCCCGAGTGGCCCGAACCTACGGTAGGCTCGGGCGAGTACGAGATGCGTGCAAGGTTGAGACGCAGAGTCGTTGTGGGACCATGCACTCATGACTGTATGCGCTATGCGTGCTCTGGCCTTGCAGTTCAAAATTGATCTATGGGCGGCGTTCGGGCCTACCGTAAGATTCGGGCCACTTGAGGGCGATTTGTGGACTTCGTAGACCACTTTCGCGCTGCAAACTTCTGTCATCGCTTAGTTAGGGGGTCTACTATTACATTAATACCAGAGCCAGGTATCCCCAGTCTGGTGGGGCGCTGCCTTCAAGGGGACTACACTTGTTAATAATATGCAATCAATTGTATAGCTTAGTTGAAAGTTGCAACAAATCTGTATCTTATGATACACCAACACATCTATTTGATGTCCATCTAGCACAACTACAGCCAAGTATACCGTTCCTTTACAGTCGGTGTCAATCAACTGCTCCCTTTTCCGTAAGCGCAATCGAGCGCCAGGGCTTCACGCGTGTATGGCTTTGGTTTTCGAAATGGCCTTATCGATCGCAGGTCAACACAAAAGGCCCCCACGTTGTGCATGCGTACTTCCTACGCAAAAGGGAGTACGTAATTGACACATACTATACAAACATCTCCTTAAAGGCGTATATCCGAGATTCAGGCATCTCATAATTGAGTAGACCTCCAACTAAGCAACAGCAACATTACAAATTTGGTCAATAAAGTGAATCTCGAGAGAAATTGTACTTGCCGCTCTGACCGTCTCGCAGTTAGGGTACAATTAGCGAAAGAGCAGTTTTGTTCAAATTTTACGAATCTGTACAGTGTGCATCCAGTAGTGCTTCTTATAGTTTTTTTTCTCTTAGTTACATAACTGAAGTATTTCTCGCAAATAATAGTTTCACTTTGGAATCACCGCATCAACCAGCTCAAACGCTATGGTGCGGCTTCCGTCGGAAGTAGGCGAAGCTATAGCAGAAGATATGGAAAGAAGAATAGCTCTACAGTATCTGAAAACTACTTGAAAACTTGAGTTTTAGCCGTGTCCTTACTACCATTGGTCAAACCATCATCATCCACGTGCAGCTTTACGAAATCACTTGAAAACATTCACAAAAGGCAAGTGCTCATCGAATCTTCCATGAGCATATCGACTATTTTCAGAAAGTGGCTTAACTTCTGACACATCTTTGTATTTTGAGAAGGAACACAGCCCCCACGTTCTTGGAATACACCCAATGCCTCATATAGTTGGTTCTGTGCCCCTACTATACACCTCAGACGTTATACATAGAAGAGCTGCGGAAAAGAAAGCACGTCGTCTACTGCTGAAGAGAAGAGTCCCCGACACTGAACAACACCAAGCTTCCAACGCTGACACAGAGTCACAACGTGATAACTTGTGATTTTTTCGCAAAAAATGCTGGATGCTACATGATTGTCGTCCATTGGAGTAGAATTTTAGTTTGATAAAGTACATCATTTTCAGAACAATATACATTCGAATAGAAGAAAAATGTCGCCAAAAGAGGCCTTTTACGCGAACATGGTCCTCACACGGGCGATAGCATGTGCGAAACATCCGTATTTGGCGAAACTCTTTCCAATCGACTTTCCTCTTCTCATAACTCACTCATGGTTGAGCTAGACTGCGCGGCATAAGCAGCGTAAGCGAGTAAGCCGTACGCAGCGTACGCCCCATATCATCATGCAATGTGCGTACTTGGCATGCGCTGCGAAGGGCTCAACCCTCAAAGGCAGCTTCCCGGCAAAAAGATGGGTGCCGGGTTTTTGCTGCGATGTAAAGCAGACCCCCTACCTAGGCGATGACTGAAGTTCGGAGCGAAAGAAGGGGTCTATCAAGCCTGAAATTTGCTCCGAAAGTGGCTCGAATCTTACGGTAGGGCCGGACGCCGCCCACACCGCAATATCGATTTGCAAGGCCAGAATGCGTATAGCGCACACAGTTAGCGCAGGGTCCCGCAACGACTCTACGTCTCTGCCTTGCATGCATCTCGCACTTGCCCGAGCCTACCGTAAGATTTAGGCCACTTGAGGGGCTATTTGTAGGCTTCGTAGATCCCCTTCCGCGCTGCAAACTTCTGTTGTTGCTTAGTTAGGGGATCTACTATCACATCACTATCAGAGCCAGGTACCTCCCAGTCTGGTGGTACGCGGCCTTTGTCGTTACTTTTTTTTTGATTGCATAACTTTCCAGTCTGGAGATGAGAGTGGCAGTCTCTCTCCCAAACATACAACTCTTTAGTTATTAGGAAAGATCAAGCTTTCATTGTCTAGCCTTGTTTTCATCCAAGGGCCAATGGCTATCCGAAGCATGTATTGCTCAAGAAGTCTGAAAAGAATAGCTGTGTAAAATTATTATACCTTGTCAGAGTGAGTTTCAATATAAGAGTCGCTTGCTGCTCGTAAGGAATGATCAGAAATTGAAGGGGCCAATCCAAGCAGGCTGCACTTTACTGGATAAGCATAGAAACTGACCTTAAATCTGTTTTGTTATGAACACTTTTGTTGCAAGAAAATTATATATACAAGCTGCGAAATCAGGCACATTATTGCCTATTTAGCTCATCTTCAGATCGGGCTATATAAAGCGACACCCTCGCATCCTGGCCATTCCCTTGTCAGCTATATAGCTTTTCACATTAGCCCAACGACGCTGTTTACTAACGACTTCTTAAAGAATAGCACAGTGTGCAAGTGGTGAGTGCTCTCATATAGCCGCAACTGCGAGTCCTCGATTAAGCAATCGAAATTCCACCCGTATCGGAACACGGCTATCTTAAAGTCAATGTCGAGACATATCCGGGCGCATGGGTTTTTTGCCTGGAAATTGATAAAGGGGTTCTAACTAAGGCACTGGCCAAGCGGCAGAGCTGATAATTCATGATTCACTGATTCACTCCCGGGAGAAATCCCCTCCCCCTCCCCCCCCCCCCACACCTCGCGCTTGCGCCGTGACCGTAACCTAAATCTGACTTCGCTCACTTTAACACTACGTTCGCGCTGAGACCCACCCTAAGTCACTAGCGAGTTACGGTCACGGCGCAGACGCGGAGTGTTTCAAGAAGGTTCTCAGCCGTGAATGAATCTTTTGCCCTTCCGTGGGCAGTGACATAGCTAGGAACCCTCATCAGTTTTCAGGCAAAAAACCTATGCGCCCAGATTTGCTTGGGCACTGCCTTTGATACGACAACTCCACTTAGTTGTTCAGAGCGGCACCACTACAACAGCTCCTCGTTCTGCATACAAACCGTGCAAACATTACGTGGCAGGTGTTTTACACCAAGACCTTTCCACTTTTATTGATTCTCTCCGAGCTTCCTTTTGAAAAGTGGCTTGTACTCCCTGATATCCACGTTTTCACCCGAAAGTTGGAACTCGGGATCTATGTACTTGAAAACCCCCTCAATATGTAAACTAGACGAAGTGGGAAATCTGCCGGGACGCTGCTTTTGAGAGCCTGCATGCTTCCAATACCAACCTTGAGCGGAGGGAATTTTAGGGCTGGTAGATTGAACCGCGAAAGTGCTTGACTTCGCGGACTCATGCTGTATTCTTCAGTATCAAAAGTGCTTTTCTAACTGAGAAAGTTTAGCGAATGACGATGACACCTAAAACATACTTCCGTAAAAGACTTGAACATCTCTGATATTCATCTTTGGTGTACACTTTGACTCAACTGGCTTTACGGCTGGAAGGGGGAGGGCTGACCTGTAAGGCTAGATAATGGTCAGAGAGCACGCGAGCGGGAGAGACGCAGACTGCGTCGCCATCGCGAGCGGCCTTTATTAAGTTGCAAAGTCCCGCCTTCCAGCCGCCAAGCCAATTGAATCTAACAATAAGGTTTTATTATTTGTAATGCCTTAGAATTAAAAACTGTAAAGTTTGAGAAAAGCAAGTGAACATTATATTGCATAGGATAATGAAGAAGAAAATTCTACGAAGAAGATGCTTGTTACGGATTAATGAAAACACAAAACATCTATGACTGGACGGAACTTATGAAGTAAGAAAAAGAACAGCTCAAAATCCATCTGCTTCTACGACCCTAAAACATTACAGGCTGGATTCAAATTCATATTGACAATTCAAGGCTTCATAGAGCCCATTCAAACGTCTACAGACGGTGATATTTGTTTTTTGTATAGTGTAACCTTTGGTACAACTGGATTGGCGGCTGGAAAGCGGGGCTTTGTAATCTAATTAAGGTCGCTCGCGCCCATGACGCAGTCTGCGTTTCTCTCGCGAGCGTGCTCTCCGATCATTCTCTACACTTGACTAGTCACGAAGCCCCGTTCAGCCGCCAATCCAGTTGAGTCAAAGAGTACTTAATCAAATACGGAATCGAGTAGACTTTGGTGTGCAGCTAATAAAATATTAATCGCTTCATGCTTGGAATTTTATGAACTATGAAGTCATGCTCTGACTTAGTAAATAACTGAGCAATTTTCATCATTCGCACTATTGACTTTTTATTTGTTGTTATTTGCATCAACGCTAAGCATCCTCGAGTCACATTTCCCCCCCCCCCTTATTTTGAGTTGCTTTCCTTGGAAATATTAAAATCTTCAAATCTTCACTTCTTCTTAGTTTTTTATCTACGCCATGTAGCAAAGGTGCTCACTTTGGTACCAAACCCTTTCCAAAACTACTTTCAAAGGCTGAACTTCCAAACTAAGTAGCTGAGCCCAAGTTCTAGATGATACGACGCAAATTTTCTTAAATTATTGGTCCCATAATTTCCTACTCTGCGATGTGAGAAAGAAAACAGTATAAACTCTTTATTCCAAAGTCCGGGTAATTACATAGACGAGATCAATGATGTCTCAATTTGTAAACAATAATATGAAGTGTCAACCTGTAATTCGTTACAAATCACAACAATGTGCATAAAGGCAGAGAGTAGAGTTAGGGTCAAAAACGAGAGTTTGACCTGCTATTTATACCGTATTTACATATTTAAAAAGGCACTCTATTTACCAAAACAAAGTGTGCGTGCTCGTAGTTCAAAGACCTGAGAACCATATTTTGCTCCGTTTTGTAAGAGAAAGTACTATGGGTAATATGTTTTTCAAGAGGGAACCGTCTTATTGTTACACGTTATATTCCTTGAGCGCATTTGCTGTCAACCAGCATCGAAATGCTATCTGAAAAATACTAGGGTTGAAAATTTGGATATTTTTAGATGAGGAATTGGCACTGACCTTAGACAGGGCTAGGATCGGGGGGAGAAGATGGCATACGAATGGCTACTTCGTAAGGAGGTGGTGGTCCATGAGGAACACCACATATCCACATATCTTCTGCTAAAGATTCGCTCAAGACTGATTCTGAAAAGGAAGAATTTTGCAAGTACCGTATCTCAAGTGCGCCTCGCAGCTTAAAAAAAAGTCTATCAAATAAATGAACTAGGCCCCAAATATAGGTTTGACCTACCTTGACTTCGTGTATTCTGAGCTTCTGATCGATCACTGTATTGGCTATAGATTCGACAACCAAATGTGAATAGAAAAACAAGAAAAAATATGCCTATCGTGACTCCGGCCGCCACTCCACTGCTCACCGACGGTTGCTCTGAAACCGCAAAATTCAAAAAAAATCTAAAAATTAACAAAAAATACTCACTCTCTTGATATTCGTTAACATAATACCTATCCCATGTAACTGGTCGATACGTATGATATGGCCATAATGCCTGCATATTAGCATTCGAGGCCGATATCTACAAAAGAGAATTTTGATTGACGATCTTGTAGAATATATGGCATATGTCGGAACGAGATAAGACTGGATAACTGAATGGAAGAAGAAATAAAAAAAGAAAATGTGTAGGAAGTCATGCGTTATCTGATACACGTGTAATTGCACACTTCGTTGACCGCAGACGTAAATTAACGCTTTCTGGACATTGTTCATACTTCATTCCTCCCACAAATAATGGCCCGATGGAGGGGGGAGGGACACGAATTTTTGATAAAGGGTCTACATGAGCTATGAACTTGTGCAGTATCTAGCTTTTACTTGTATGTAAAAAATAATAAAAGTAAAAATGTACGTTTCACAAGAGTCGAACAGCTATTAAAATAAAATTTCGAATAAAATTTTGCCCCTACCTAAAAAAGCGGACAACTCTCAATGTACACATGCGAAAACTTTGCAAATTGTTCAAATTTTCAAATTCATAGCTATGGCCACCCCCTCCAATCCCCTCTCCTACCCCCCCCCCCCCCTATTTGAGAGAATTTGGATGACCCCAATTTCAACAAAATTCTGGGACCCTCACTGCTAAGTACTAAAAAGATGCGAGAAATCATTCATCAGCTATATTTCACGTCTGTAGTTTGATCATTAAAACAAAGAGGATAGTGTGCAATCACACAATTTAGGAGACTGGACTGTATTTATAAAAAGATAAATAAACAATGTATAAATAATGACTTAATGTACACACGTACAAATAGATAGAAGAAGAAGATAAGAAGTGATAAAAAGTAAAGCGAAGAATTTGTTTAGATTGTGATGAATTAATGAGCAAATGAATGGAAATGTTTGAAGATCGAAAGGCTAATACAAGTGCAATTTAAAAAAACAGCTAGAGTGGATTAATAATGTTTAAGAGGATGATGTTGTTGATTGAAAAGAAAAATTAATTTCTTCACAAAAACTGAAAATTAAGTAAGTTATAGACAAAAAAGTTGAACGACTTTTATTTTTACGGTTTCATTTCTTGTCAAAAAAGTTTTCAGTTTGGACATCAGTACTGCGTTTCTTGTACAATAATCATGAATCATTATTGCAGTTGAGAAGCAAAAATACACCCATGCTGTGCAGCTTCGAAAATAACCAAGTAAATTTTCGACGTCAGAGAAATGGAACGAAGAATTGCGCTCAATTTCTGTTGTTGCAATCTGACCCGGAAACTTCACATCAATTTCGATAATGGCGTCGTCGTAGTTAGGACACGATGGAATGAATTTTTCATTTCGTATACGCCATAACATGAATGCTGACGATTTTCTACTCCATGAAAGGGGCGGAGGAAAAAGTATCCTAGATGATCTGACCCGAATTGATTTGGAACGTTATTGGCAGAGAAATTGAAATAAAAGCACTCAAACTCATTAACAATCAAAGAAATCTTTACAGCCTGCTCTGAATGGACATTTAACGAATTTTCGCGAAATAATGGGAATTTTTTGAAAGGGTTCAGCTATCAGGGACAATTTCCGGAGCTACTGCTTGATGTGGTCGTCGTTAAGGATAACCAGTTCTCCTCAAACCCTGTATCGATGCCACTGAGGCGTGTGGCTTTGCACTTCTGCGCTGTTAAACGAGGCAAGCTTACTAGACCGTAGCGCGCATATTCACCATGACAGACACGATTTCGTTTTTGTACGGTCCTGAATGGATAGCCGTTTCGAGCAAAGGCTGACGGTTTTTTGTGAAGCCATACAGTTGCAATTTCACCGTGCGTTTTCTTATGGCGTTTTGTTAGTAAATCTAATTGGCATCTGTAAATCAAATTCAAATATTTGAATGTATAAACGGTTGTGCGCTTCCTCTGTCTACTGGAAAACTCAAAAAAAATTTTCGAGTGAATTTTTGCTGTTTTCTGCCATTTCGAAATTTTTGTGTTGTTGCCAGAATACCTCAAGATGAGCTGGAACAAACACTACTTCATTTCTTTTCTTCTTCCTTTCTAATCTCCTGTTCTCCCTGTTGCTTAATTTTATATGAGTCATTGGGTGAGATTTTTCAGAGATAAAAAAGACCTATTACGATATTTTATCGTTTCGTTGTAGACATGATTTTCACACAAAAAATTATTACAAAATAGTAATTTTGAATCCATGAATAACCAGAGCTCCACAGCCCAAACTTGCTCTAACTATTAGTTAGAATGGGTTCATAACTTCTTCACATCTAACAACGAGAAATAATGATAGTTAAAAAAGTGAGCAGAGTTGATTAAAAGAAACGACGAAGCAAACTCACCGCATAAATGTGCTTATAAAGCTCACTAATGGTACAACCGTTGCCATAAAGAGAAAGAAAAATTGAATTGAATGTATTCGAATCTCTGCTGACTTTTCTGTGAAATAGTAATTCGTACTGCAAACACGGGGAGCTTTAAGAATATCCAGATGCACCGATTTTTTGAGAAAGTAGAGTATGAATACATCAAAAAACTTATCTCATCCAATCATACTCTAAGCTCATTCATTGGTCTATTCCATAACTGCATAATCTTTACAAAATTCGAAGTTTATTTTTTGGGTGTGAAATCTTAGTATTCGAACATTAGAGGATTCATGTTGTAAGAGTGAATTTTGGGAGTTCTACTCTGAAAGAGCTCCTCTGAGCATTATCTGCATACGTAATGTAATCTTTCAGCAGCTTTGCTTCGTATGTAGTTGATCAGAATCCGATCAAATGTAGTGAAAACAGCTATTAGAATGGGTGAGCCGCATATGAAATTCTAACACAGGCGTTTTTATATACGAAGAGGAAGTTTCAAATACGTTGAAGTTTGAAATCGAAGCCAAAAGTTATGCGGTCGCTGACTGAGCTAAAATGAAAAGTACTGGAAGCTTTTGTTGAACAAAGTTTATTGCTCTTAAGTCGTACTGGCATAAACTTTAATCATAGGCAAAGGAAAAAATTGAGATCATCAAAAAATTGAGAAAGATTTTTTGGAGACTGTAGTGGAGGAAGGAAAGGAAGTTGTATGGAACTTGCACCTAGAAAAAAGGGGGTAACATTGTTGCAAACTCCGCCCTATGGCCCTGAACTCATCCCACTTGTTTAATAAACCAGTAATGCTAGAGTACAACAAGTTTTACCCTAGTACCAGTGGCGTACCGAGGGGGGGGGGGCGGGGGGGGGGGGGGCGCGCGCCCCCCCCCCCCGAGAATGGGTCGCGAAATTTTTGAAAGTTACCTATGTGGGTTATAAAAATGTGCAAGTGACTTGTTTATTTTTGTAAATAATTAAAATGATTTTTAAAAATTTTTAAAAATTCAAATTAGCTTTGTAAAAAAATTTTTTTCGGGGGCGTGGCTGACGCCACGCCCCCTTTTTCTAGATTTTAGGGGTCGGGGACCCGCAAAAGCTTTGAGAAGCACCCCAAAAAAATTTTCGGAGTGCGTGGCTAACGCCCATGCACCTTCTTTAGAAAAAAATTTTTGTCGCGCCCCCCCCCCCCCGAGCCGAAATCCTGGGTACGCCACTGCCTAGTACATGCAACAATCTTGAAAATAAGTAATCAGGTTAGATGCGCCTGAAAATTTCTTGCCGTGAATGATTGCTTGGAAGAACAGGGTTGAAAAGTGTGAGGAACAGAATACATGAATCATCATACAGCAACTGAATCGAAGTAGAAAAAAACGAGTGTCTAACGACATTGAATGGTTATGAGATGCGCATACATTTAAAAGTCAAAAGTCAGAGAGTAGAGGTGTCCGAGAAATAAAAGGGCACCGTAATGTGCCGATAAGATCTTTTCGATCTCAATCAGATTTTTGCAGAAAAAATGCAAAATTGTGGGGGAGGCGATTTTTGTGGGGCGATTAGTGGTCGTTGCACATCACAAATCATACCTATAAACTGGTTACATTTCCACAATATCTCTCATAATTATGAGTTTAAATTGTATAGAGGAAGCTCTACCAGTTCATATGAGAAGTTCACGTACGAGAATAAAGTTTAAAAGTACATTCTTTATTGCTAAAGTGGCATGAAATGAACAATGGTTGTTGTTTTTAGCCCAAAGAACACAAAAAAAAGTCAAAACAAAGTGCAAGTAACAAAAAATGGCGACTAGGCCTCAATTCTTATGAAAGTATGAGTAGAAAAATTGGTTTGATTTGATTATATGCCGGAGATTTGCACTTTATTCTTCTATAGCGACTTTGAGCTTTACTATCAAATTCGGATTAGATGAATAAATGCACTTTTCCAGCATTAATAACCAATGGGATGCAATCAGGTGCTATATTGAAAATATGCGAGAGTTAGCTTCAGTCGAATTTTGTTTACTGATAAACCCAAAAAATATCCACACAAGTCTTGCAAGCAGTTCAAATGCACCAGATTTTTCATAAATTTTTTACCATAAAGATTATGCAGAAAAACCGTCATGAGAGGTATAAATTGACACCAACAATGTCAAAAGTGCCCGGTTAGCCACTGAGACATTGGACGCCCCTTGTGTTACACTGAAGAAATTACCAAGCCAAGACCATTACAAAATGTTGTGCTTTGTTTCCATGTCAGTGGCGAACAAGGAACGACCTTGGTTCGCCTACCCCGTGGCAATTCATGCCGACACGAGCCATTCGCTTTCGGAAATAGGAAATTCTCCCCTTGTTCGGGTTGGGGCCTTGTTTTGGCTATCACACCCTCTTGGTAACACATTCATGGATTTGAAAAAAGGAAGGAGAGGGGGGGGAGAGAGACAAATGTGGGCACATTCTAGGGTTGAATCAAAAGCGATGAGAACTCTACATCATTTCTTGAAAAAAATTCTTGTTATTCCAAAAGAAATGTTAGAAATTCAAAAAATTCAAAGTTTAAAATTAATCAATTGATTTGAAAAAATTAAAGTTTACATTACTTTTCGCTCTACCTAGTAGATCAAAAATGCTAGAAAAATCATACATTCATTCTTTGCAATATAAAACCCAATTGGGTAAAAAAATGTCGCAAAGATTCTATAGTAGTTTTTCATGCACCAAAGATCATTTGAGCACATAGTGAAGGAAATATTTGCAAGAAAAAAATGTGTAATGGAGCAATTAAAAATGTTTTGCGACGGACTATAGTCTGCAACTTCTAATATGATCTAAGACGAGGGTAAAATATTTCACACTCTCAACGAATGATGAGAAAAAATAAGATGGAGTTGAATACTTACAAACGAATAAATATGTCCATAGGACAACATTCAAGAGAACCACTTCAAGCCTGCCAAATTGGAGCGAGCTGTCTTTGTGCAAAAAAATGGCCCAAAAATCAGTTCTATTCAAAACCAAACATGGTGTCCTCTGTTGACAACAAAGAAGACCTCAAGCTGAGAAAGTAATCTTGTGAGCTTCGTATTGCTTTTGAAAAGATGCAAAGAGCGTCAAAGATCAAGGTAGGATAAACAACAGGAAATCTTTGACGCAGAAGTAAGTCTTCAAGATGGTTCCCGAGAGAGGCATTAGTCTGTTTTTCAGATAATTGTTGAAGAAATGTTGAGGAAAAATTCAGGATCATATGCACGGCTTGTTAACAACTCAACTGTAAAGCATTGAACATCTCGCACGATTCCTATCAAAACCATGTGTGAAATCGGAAAAGGGATGAAAAGAAAGAAAAGAGTAACTCAAAAAAATTCATGGCAAGTTCTACTGAGATTTGGAAAAGTAGAGTACTTTTCGTTGCAAGACAAAACTCCATGCTGTGGCTTCGAAGGAGAATGAGATCTGTCAGATCCTAGGCTGCAAAGCTGGCACGCTACGCTGACAGTTGAGCTGATCAGCTCATTCAAGATTATCCCTTAGCATACTCTCATGGCTGAATGCGTCACAGTTGCGTAGATCAAACACCTGCAGCCGTTGAAACGAAGTCATACTCTTGAGAGAGAAAGAGGAATGATGGGGGGGGGGGTAAAAAATGCGTAGGAGAGTTGACAATCGAATAGATTCAACAGACAAAAGAATTCCTTGTATTGTGACTGAAAACTTGTGAAAAATTACAAAGATAGTTTACATAACCTGAAATTGCGCGCTGCACCTAATTTTTAGCCGCATTTGTTGTGGGGAACGGTAATTTGACTTATGAATTTACTGGAGTGTATGAGAAAGAGCAGCATTTGCGTTACGAACAAAACTTGACCAATATCCTTTAACCCACTGACGACAATGTGGGCCACCGGTGGCCTCAGCACTTTTTGCTGCCAGGGACATGTGGATCAGCGGTGACCCACACCTGTTGCAAGTCATAGTCATATCCTTTGTAAGTCTAGCATTTCTTCGACAGATTGATATTTTTTCCAATTTTTTGCACTCTTGGAACTTGTAGGCTCCGGCGTTCAAAAAAATGTCCATAGCTGTTTACAAAACAACCCTGCATTTCGTAAATAACAACAAAATCTTCCCACGCCGAAAGTGTTGTGTAAAATTGCGCCGTCCCACAGCGCCGACAGCAAAATTAGGCGTCGCCGTCAATGGGTTAAAACAATTGAATGACTCGAATAAAATGAAAACCTCAAACGAAAACTTGTCCTTTTTTTATATTTTCTTTCTATACTGAGGATATACTATTTCTGAAACAAACATCATATAAAGGAACGAATAAAAAAAATTCGGTAAAATTCACCACGACCAGGTGATTTGTTGAGACCAACTACATGGATCCATGAAAGTGGCTAGTGTGAAGTCATTTTCCTGATACTTATGAGCTGTCATTACAGATTCTTGATACTTGAGCTATGGCATCTTACGATTAGATCACTTCATTCTCAGAATGAACTCGGAGTCAAATCTACTGGAGTGTATGACTCGTAAGCTCATGATCCTGGTTCAAAGACTACCATATTTGTCAGCTTTATGGCAATGCACAAGGTTACTTTCTGTAGCTTATTTCTTATAAAAATCACCACGCATACATAGTTCAGAACAAAATTATTACGCATACGTAGTTTAGAAAAAGCAGTGCTGGGAAAACAGGAGAAGGAAATATTAAATTAATGCAAAAAATCACGCTTTAGGAGCGAAAAAGGCGAAGTGATTGGGCTGGATTGAGTCGCCATATGTAAAATAACTTATAGACAGGACCTAGAGAAACATAGGAATCTCTCTAGCCTAAAGTCTATAAAGAATTAATTTTGTGAAGCAGAGTAAGTCAAAGGGAAATGTGAGGTTACAGGAACCCTCCTCTTTCCCTCTATGCCACTCAAACCCATTGCAAAGGCTTGCGTTTCCATTGTATGCCAATAAAAAACTCAAAATCACGTGTTGGTTGGGATGTTGTAAAGGTAAACACGACTTATGCAATATTATGAGAAGTTAAAACCATATGAATTTTTGACTTATTTCTTCTAGAATTTCAAGGTGCGCCAAGAAAAGAAAGAAGCTTCGAACAAATCATAATAACAACTTGACCTTCTTTGGGAAGCAAATATTATAAAAAAAATTTTGTATGCAATATTGGAAGTGGATGCACTGATAGGCAGTATAATGAAGAGTATGAAAGGTTGAAAAAGAACGTTGAAAAACCACTAAAAGACTTCCCAACAACTCCCAGGGAGGGGTCCATTCAGGAAGACATGAAAGGAGATTTTGGCTTCCGTAAGCAGCCAGCTGCCAGAAATGTAATTTCGTCTAATAAGGCTTCTTGTTGTGTGTGAGCTTGCTTGATGTCTAAGCCAGTTTGTCAGTAAACAACACCGTCAAAGCAGATTTCTATTGGAGCGAAAATATGCGAGAAACTCCCTTTCGACCTTCGACATGACGTGCACCGTGGCAAAACTTCGAGGTCGTGAACGTTACGCCCTAGTTCGTATAACAAGGAATTGTTAGAGTAAATATTGACATTCTTCTACCGGTTGCTACCATGTAAGGTAAAAAATCATAATACTTGAAAAGTGTGCCTAATTTAGCAGCTGAACATAAGGTATGTCGCAAACGTAAACGTAGTAACGTATCCAAATAAATGAAGTAATAAATAGATGAATAAACAGCACATGCTTGAAGGGAATCATTTTGTGGGATATTAAATAAATATTTACTCCGTTCCTTTCCTTCACAGATGGAGTAAAAATTTAGTAAGAAAACCATCATACCAAATATGACCGAGAAATAGGTAGATGACCGTAACGAACCGAGGGGGGGAGGGCATTTTTGAAAATTGCTTACATGGTTATAAAAATGTGCATGTGGCTTGTTTATAGTTGTAAATATTCAAAATAATTTGTAAAATTTGTAAGAACTGATATTGCCCTTAAAAATTTTTCACAACGTTACGCCCCTTTTTTTAAAATTTTGGAGGTCGTGAGCTCGCAAAAACTTTGGGAAGCACTTCAAAGAATTCTTTGAGGTGCGTGGAAATTTTTGTCAACCCCTTCCCCCCTCCCCACTACCCCTTCACGGAAATCCTGGGACTGCCACTGGTGATAATTCCACTGATTGATGGCTGAACAATGAATGAATGGGAGTGATAGAGGCGCCATAGGCATTTGTTAAAAAGCATTGGACGAGCAAGGCCTAAGGCATACCTCATGCGATTTTAGTCGCCGCGCGATTTGGCACTGCAACGACTCTCCATAGCTGGTCGTAAACGCACTTTGCTTGGGCCAGACTTGCTGTGTTTGTTACAATTTACGGAATCTACGCACCCATGCATCTGAGGTCTCGCATGCTTAATCTTTAGACATCTGGCAAATCGCCAAGTCGCGAGGATGTGGCGATTTCGCGAAATCGCGAGAGGTGTGCCTTAGTAGGCCTAAGACGAAGAGGAGAAGGAAGGAAAACCCTCAAATCGGTAAATGAATACACTATGTATGACCTAATATAAATAGTAGGATATCTTTTTGCTGCACGAGATTTCCGAAAAACGTATAGGACAAATTCTTCGGTTTTTTATTATTTTTCATTTTTCAATCGTTGAGTTGCACAAAAAACTGAAAATCAGGTGGTCAGTTGCTTGTCACCCAGAGGCAGCAATAAATTATTCATTGATCAAAGTCATTTTCTCTTTCACAAGATGACTGAACATACTATGTATAGGTGCTAGGGAAGGGAGCGGGACGAAAGAGATTAGAGGAAGTCTATTTAAATGATAGCTCAAACTATCCTTCTATGATCAGTGAAGTTAATGTTATATATATATATGCGAAAAAATGCTCTAAGGTTTACAAAGTCCGATGCAAAATTTTCCATTTGTTCACAGATACCAAAGCTTGCGCGTGAAGTCACACTACATAATGATCAAACTTTGCAGTCTCGAGGGGGTTAGGGACGATAAAGGGCTTCTACAGACTTTGACACTGTTAATTAGAAAAGCCTCAGAGGCCCTACAGCGAACAACAGATAACATAAAAACACAAAGATGATATTTTGGCTTCTTCGAATGACAGAATATAAGATTGGGTATGTTTGCTTGTAAAACTCATACTCTATTCAAAGGAGTTTAAGAAACAAAGTTCTTGCCCTCGAGTCGCATTTCGCGAGGTTTCGTAAAGAAAATTTTCGAGACAGAGTAGCGACTGTTAGACATTCTTTTTCTTCTCTTACCTTCTTCTCCTACTGCCTTCCTCCCTTCCTTCAATATATGCTGAATTAACAGACAATAGACCTTGTGGGCAGCAAGCCAACAGGATTAACTTATGAATCATAAAGAAATACGATAAAAACTTTTGAATAGAAGAAAGTGGAGTGAATGTCTCAACATTTTATGTAAAAAATGGGGTATTTCTCCTTATGACAATGGGAGAACTCTTTGGCAGCGCCTTACTTGATGCAATCTAAATATGTTAGTATGATTTTTTCGGAAATTTTGATGGTCCATAGCAACTCTGATATTATGTTTAAGGTACAACGATGTTCTATGCCAAAATCGAAATCTCAATGCTATGAGCACGGGAAAGCGGAAGGCTAACCTTGTCCTTAACATGGTTTTTGCATGACTTTTTTCGTGTTATGATATGTTGGAAAAATATTCTGATTACAAAATGAAATAAGTGCAGCCGTGAGAAACCTCAAGACTAGCCCTGACGATTTCTGGGTTATGCGCGCAGGAGCTTCACTACTAGTAAAGTGACGCAGATTATAAAACTCCGCATTTGGAGAGTAGCTACGCGTATATGGACTCAACGAAGCATAGGCAAATTGGCCATCTCCGTGGGCAACGATAAAATGCAGCAATTTGAGAGCGAAATTTGCAGCAAATGCGAATATGACATGAGTTTTTGCAGCGTTTCGTAGCCGAGAGAGTGGGCGAGGGGAGGAGAAGGGGGAGGGGAAAAGATGAAGAGAAGCGAAAAATAGCTGCGAAATATAATAGAAAAGAGATTACGAGAGCAGCAGAAATGCATCACCTGATAAAAGAAATTTCACTGATTATGACGATGGGGTACAATGTAAAAAAATAATTTAATCGATGCTCCTCCCTCACCCCCTCCCTCCTAAAACAGCCCTCGAGGTCTGTGAAATCACCACTTCGATCGCTGAGCAGATTACATGCGCGAGAGCGCGTTCCATATCGTAAAACCTCATAAAGCGGAGTCAATTAAGAAAAAAGCGCTTACTTTGAGTCAAAACTGGATTTTTTTTTCGAGGAAAACACGAGAAACTGTAAAGAAGAACGCTATGTCTCAAGTAGACGTTACATGTATCAAGCTAAAAGATTTTACAATAAAACAAACGGGCTAGCTACTAAACTAAACTTCCAGCACTTGAGTAAAGAAAATATCAATGAAATCTTGGAACAAATTCAAGAGTGAGTGTTTTTGTGTGTGATGGTCAGGAATTGCTATAAAAAACCGTTTTTGAGCTCACCAAAAATGAAAAGGATTCTGAAAATCTAAAAAAAGGTGGCCGTTCTGCCATATTGTTCTTGAAGCTTGGGCAAAGGATGAAGCCGTAAACTTATCATAAAGGTCATTTTTTATTACACACTACCTCCTTTACCTTATTTAACAGCCATATCGCCAAATAACTTTGTGAAAACAACACTCATAATTTTATCTCTAACTGATAAACCAGTATTTGTGAAAACTCCTAGACTTGCAGGTGCTTTCGCTGCGGAACCACGCGGTCCGCAAATTCACCTTGTTTGAATAGGCACGACGATCCTTTATATTAGGTCGTTCCATAAGTTCGTAGCATTTTTATAAACGACCAACAAAATCATCAATTTACAGAAAAAATCAATCAAAATTATATTCCTCGTTGTAGCGCGCGACCTTTTGGCACATTCTTGTTAACTTCCCAACATCAATTTTTCAAACGGCAGTGCGCCGGGTCCCAAGAAAGTCATCTAACCAGCGCTCAAACTATTCACTAAAGAGCGGAGCAAATAATAATCTGATAGAGCGAGATTTGGAGAGTACTTTGCGTACTAAAGTACCTTCCAGTCAAATCGCGCAGGACCGTTTTGACGACGTTTGCCGTATGAGGCCATGTTTCTTCATGCAGAAAAGCTCACTAGATCTGTCTGTTAGGCCTTTTCTACGGTAGAACCTGGTTTAGACGATACAGTTGGATTGCTTACGGTATGTATGACCATCGTTTACTTGCAATTTCTAGTGCAGGACGTTCTGCCCGTCCCCCGGAAATTCTTGTTCAGGGACAACCTGCTCAGCCCCTGATCTTTTGTAGCAATCCATTCTTTTTTGTTTCATATCAATGTGCGAGCCTCACGTTCCATAATCGGCACAAAAATCTGTGCAAAAGCTCCTCTTTTCATGAGGAAAAATGCGCAAATTCCGAAATTGCTCCTTTTCGCCTTTCAAGATTTCCACCTTTGGAAGCTGCGAGATCCGAGTGAATCAGGTTTCCACCGAAATCAGTAGACGTATTTTAAAGAGCAAAACAAGCCCTTCCAAATGATATACGCATTTTGCCGCAAATGAACCGCTCCTCAAGATATGAGGACGAAAATGAAAACGCTACGAACTTATGGAACGACCTAATATATAAGACTAAATCACATTTCCAGAAAAAAAACTTGAATTGAGAAAATTCCACGGGCTGACTTGAAGAATCAGAAATCACGAGCAAGATGAGTGGCAAGAATGGTGAATGTGACATTAAAGTGTAAAAGAAATCGTAGAACATTCATCATCTAGTAAAATTAACTCAAAAAGATGTAGTCACAGTGTAGTTGTCACATAACGAATGCTATAAAAAAGATAAAATTCTTTTACATAAATCTTTTGCATTTATAGAGTCAAACTTGGAGTAATCTAGCAAATGAAAAATTCTCATTAAAATGTTCAGTTGAATATGTTTTGGGTCGACTTTATAAATCATTCAAGGTGTCCAAGCCAAATTTTTATTTTTTATAAGAAAAAGACAGAATAAAGTATGCATTTTGGAGACGATGGATCCTCACAAACTTTGACAAAATTGAAATCTTTCGTCATAACAGCAAAGTATATTACACAGGCATTATTAAAAGAAAAGTCGTAGAAGTTCCAATCAGGAAAAAATCTGAGACCTGCCATTTTACCCGATATTCTCCCTCCCCACCCTTATTAATACGTTTATTTTCGGAAAATGCCACACTGTTCTAAGCGAAACAACCAAAATGTCAAGTTATGATAAACATTAACTCAAAGGCATGTGACAGATTAGAAGCGTTCATAAGCAGCGTCTTAGTATGTAATTACCTACACAATGCTCTTTTTATACCGAGAAATGACCGCATTGAATGACTGTTATTTTTCTTTGACACATTGTTGCCATAGACACAGGCCGAACAAGAACAAAACGCGTGATTTATTCACCCAAACAAGGAAAAAAGTTAATCTCGTGACAAGTACATCACTTAACTTTCAAGAGTATACGTTACTGCTCAAAAACAGTAGGGGAAGTACAAAGGTTTCAAGCTCTCAATAGCAATTTGCATAAATCATGAGACATCTATGTCAGACAATAAAATGACGGCTTTTGAAGGATTGAAGGACATTTATTCTTCAGAAAATTGAGTCAAGGTAGAGAAAACAATAGAAGTAGGTTAGCGGCTAGAGTACGATGAATGGAATTTGTCCTATTTCATGCTGTTACTCAGTCTAGAACTGGGTAAGAATGAGATGTCCTAGAAAACCAGCAATTTTCTAGGTCGAAGTTGTTTGAAAATGGAGGTGGCATGTAGAAAAAGTACAGCGTACCGAGATTTGAAATAGATCTTCGGATAAGCTGACTCGCGCATACGTGCTACCTTGAAAAAAAATGAAAATGTCTGAGGCGTAAGAGCAGATTCAAACTCTAAATTTTTCTTTCTACCAGAATTGGAATTCCAGTGAGAAGTTGTCGGCAAAAAAAGATTTGAAGGAAGAACTTGTGCTCGCGAATTATATAGCGTGAATATTAGGAATAGTAGGCGCAAAAAAGTTCTTTTTTTTTGATATTGAAGTGCCAAACAAATCGCTCAGCAATCAGATTCTTGCTTTCAGTGCTTGTATAGTGATGGTCAGTTTGACTCTTATAGTTAAAATTTCTGAGTAATGCATAATTTATTACTTTCGGCTAACTATGAAGCGACTACAATCATTTGTATAAAGATGCGGGCAGCTTTAGAGAAAAAATTGTTCTTAAAAAAATACGGTGTCAAAATTTCTCTTCTGGGGTAACCTTTGATCCAACTTTGTGACCTAATTAAATCCGCTCGCGCTCGCGACTTACTTTGCGTCTCTCCCGCTCTCTAATCATTACATAGCCTTAACTAGATCACGAATCCCCGCCTTCCAGCCGCCAAGCCAGTGTGAAGCGCAAGCTACGCAAAACAGCATTCGAAAGCGAAGGATTTACCCTTTCTAATAAAAATGCAAAGAAGTAAATCCGTTGTGACAGCGCAAAGTTATTTTTTGAAAAATCATAACTTTGCGCTGTCACAACGGATTTACTTCTTTGCATTTTTATTAGAAAGGGTAAATCCTTCGCTTTCGAATGCTGTTTTGCGTAGCTTGCGCTTCACACTGGCTGCGGAGAGAAAAATGGAATAAGACCATATAAGCTTTGACCATTTTAAGTTAGCTCACCAAAAATCTGGAATGCTGCAGAAAAATCTGAAATCGTCAGTACATATGTTTTTTGGCCTACCCTTGCATCTGTGGAAAGTTTGTGCCGTTTGGACTTCTCTGCGAGAAGTTATGAATATCGAGTTTACTATGGAAAACACCAAAATTAATTAATTCGTCAATTTTAGCGAAAATCATAACTTCTCAAAGAGACGTCCAAACAGCAGAAACTTTTCATAGATGCAAGAGTAGGCCAAAAAACCTATGTACTGACGATTTCAGATTTTTCTGCGGCATTCCAGATTTTTGGTGAGCTAACTCAAAATGGTCAAAGCTTATATGGTCTTAGTTTTCCATTTTTATCTCCGCACCCAGTACGAAACAGAAGCTCTACGGAACAGCGTTTGAAAGCGAAAGATTTACTCTTTCTAACATAAATATAAGGTGGTAAATCCGTTGTGACAGCGCAAAGTTATGATCTTTCAAAAATGAAACGACAGAACTTTCGGTACGACCTAATACATAGCTATTGTCAAGTTCTCTCATCACCCTCTCCCATTTTTAACAGCTAAGACTTCAATCTGATTTACAAAAAATCGTTTTTTGACTATTTTCACCTAACAAAGCTTGTATAAGCATAAGATATAAGCAAGAAAAAATTTCACAGCAGTTAGTTCTAAATACGCTTTGCTATAAGACTTTAACGAAATAAAACTCACTCAATAAGACTTTAAAAATAAATCTTACTCGTGTTTGCATGCTCAAGTTCTGACAACCAAACAAACTTCCTTTATGTTCAAGAAAAATCAGAGCGAAACACGGAAGTCATCATTTTTTTCTCAAATCAGCTGCTTAAAGGTTTTTGAGTATTCCCATTAGCGACTTCGGTAAGTCGTTACTTACTCATGTTTCGGGTTTCATCACCTTTTACAGCCTAAAAAGTGGAAGGTGATTCATATAGTAACACATAACAGTCACAGATAGTGAGGAGAAAAGAAAAAAGGGAAAGGCAGGGAGAAAGTGCAGCAGGATCATAGGAGTTTGAAGGTATCAACTTTTATGTTGTCTGGTAGTGGCGCTTTGAGTTGGCATTGGGGGGGGGGGGGGGGGGAATTAAGGGAAGGGTAAAAAATTTTCGGAATGCAAGGGCATGGCATTAGCTACTGCCGAAAAACTTTTTTGGATGCTCCCAACTTTTTATGGGCTCTTAATTTCGAGGTTCTTAGAAAAAAAGGCGTGAATGAAAGCCATACTTTCGATGATATTTTTTACGAAGCTAATTCGGACGTAAAAATTTTCAAAAGTTATTATAATTTCTTGAAAGCACAGGCAGTCACCCAAAAATTTATAATTGAGATAAGTTACTAGCATTTTTTTATTCTCAAGCGATCACTATTACATTGAAAGAATACAATTTTTTGTAAGCAGGCGATTTATGCACGCTTATGACCTACTAATTATTAATCACCTCGTGTTTTTCAGATTAAGATGACCTACAAGAAGCCAAAAGCAGCTTAATCCAAACGCACGGAAGTAGAGAAAACCAAAGGAAAAATTGAAAATCCAAAAGCATTATAAGAGCAAGGTCGAAGTGGCTGTTGAAACAACGAATCACTGCCTCTTAAGGGCAAATTTGCCGGATAAAAAATCGCCGAAATGAGTTGGCAGTAAGTTACGCAACTTTTCATAACACAGAAACGCATAGCACAAGCGCATTCACTGTACGCTGTAAAATGAAACGAGAAATCTCGTCCAGGCACCATAACGTGTTCTCATTGACGATCGCACAACAAAAAACCACAAACGACACGGCCAAGGTCATGATCATATCGGCTGTTGGGTTTTTGAATTTAGTTAAAAATTGAGATAAATTTTAGGGAAGTTGACAAACAGCTAAATGAATATGAAAATAGTCTTCTGGGTGGGTGATCGAGGAAATAGATATTGTCGTAAATTGCCTTTACGGCTTTAGTGGTTCAAAAACCTCGCAAGAACAGGAAAACAGGTTTATAGATAGTATGAAAGGGCAAAAGTAGTACTCTTTTCGATTACCGAACCGCATAGTATCCGCTCCTTGTCATGATTTACAGGCATAGAGAAAAAATTCATAACGAGGTTCTTGTAACTTGTTTGTACTTTTTTGCCTCAGACAAGCAGTTGCCTACGATTTTTCGTTCGAAAATGAGAGGAAATATTCGTAGGTTTTTCAAGTCGTTGACAATGGGCAAAATCATGTAAATGTCTTGTTTTCTTAGCTATTGTAAGGGTTACGGTAAGCTACCTTCTCCTCTTACCTTCCTAAGCAAAAATCCAATATTCTCACACTCGGAAGGACCTGTATTTATCCATAAATAATTTCCATGTTCACCTCACTTATGATTTATTTATTTTCTAGTTATCAAAATAATTCATAGGAATATTCACTGCCAATCAAGGAGAGGTGCCACCATGTTAAACATGTTAGACAAAGCAGAATTCAAGATCAAATATAGAGAATTATTATCATTTATTGGTATGGCTTTAGGAGGTAACAGATATGTTTATTTCCATTTATTTTCCCATATGTGTTTTAAGTTATATCTATCACCTGTTTATCACTTAGTAAAATCAATTACGGTTTTTTATTTATCAATATTTTAATCTATTCATTTACTACTAAGTTTTTCACGACTTCTATCTTCTCTGGATTTTGGTAGAATTTTTGAACTTTTGAAAAGCAGAAGTAAAATTGATCCCCTTCTCTATTTTCGACTAGGATTAGGGTCTCAATAGCCTTTTACTTGCGAATGATTGTGTATGCTTATTTCTTCGTCCGCGTGACCGACTTTTCCACATTCCTTTAAACGAGCAAGATCACAAAAAAAAAAATTTATATGCTGTGCCTTCAAACAGTCACGTGCGCAAATACTTGCTTATCCTACGTTACACTTTCTTTTTTACCTGCTGTAGTTTATCGATGCGACCTTCTGGTTTGACACTCAATCAGTTAACCAAACCGCAAAAAATCTAGAAATTTAAACTTGTAACTAGATTGAGCGCTTAGTGATGAAAAATTGATTGAAAGTTGTAATCACGGTTAAGGCAGCATAAACTAGCTTTGGATGTCTTCCACTTATGAAAAACGAAGCTGACCGAATATTACAAATAAGCAGTTCGAATAAGCACAGGTTAAATATGAATTAGGATCCAAAGGTGCACAACAATATTCTATTCAAATTTCATTGAGTTTCTTGTGTTATCCTACTCCTCAAAGCTTTCAGCACGAAAATAAAATGAAAAATCGTGTTTTTTAAGTTGGTCGCGGTGGAAATTTAAACTACTTACTATACCAGAGTAATTTGGAGCTACACTACGTGTACAATAAATAGCTTGAGCGGGTTTTCTGATAACTTGCAGGTCTCTTAAAGAATTTTTACAGAGCGCTTTTGAAGGAAATTAGGAATTCATACAGAGAGAAAAAAATTTTCACGCCAGCCCGTAAGAACAAAGGTGATGCAACATGTACTGTGGCCACATAATTGCGTCAGACCCTGCTTCAGCCGTTAATCCGGGCTTTGTGAATGTAACGCAAGTAATTGCGCAAAAACTAGATAGTGAATGGGTCGACGGTGACAAAAAAGAATTGAAAACTAGTTGTGCTACACCACAGATTCAAAAATGAAAGTTCTATTGCCTTAGTGCTGTATTCAATAAAGTATATACATACCAAAGGCGTACCGAGGAGGTGGGGGGCGCCCCCCTCCCCCACCCGGAGAACAAATCGCGAAATTTTTGAAAGTTACTTACATGGGTTATAAAATTGTGCAAATGACTTGTCTGCACTTGTAAATAATCAAAATATTTTTTGAAAATTTCCAAAAATTCGTTTTAGCTTATAAAGCCCCCTCCCCCTTTCCTTCAAAATTTTAGGGTTATGGGCCCGCGAAAATTTCGAGAAGCGTACTAAAAAATTTTTCTGGTACCCCACGCACCTTTTGAAAAAAACTTTTTCCGCCCTCCCCCCCCCCCCGGAGGCGAAATCCTGGGTATCCCACTAATACATACATATGTATCCATAAATAACAGCTATTACCTTAACTTGATTGATTAACTGATATGAATGGTTGATTTGAAACCTTCGTTTTCTAGCTGATTAAGAGGGAAAAAAACAAAATGCGAATCATCCTGCTAAAAGCAACGTTTTTATCATATGACTATGACAAATACAATTTAGTGAGTTGATGACTGGCAAAACAGTTGTTGAGACTTGACAAAGAAGAACAATGGTAGTTAAAAAAATACAATAAAATACAAATACAATTTAGTGAGTTGATGCGACTGGCAAAACAGTTGTTGAGACTTGACAAAGAAGAACAATGGTAGTTACACTACTTCTTATTTTGAGCTTGCGTGACTCAAAGAAAAGATAATGTAAATGGAGAAATTGAGTAAACACCAAAAGACATTCTTTGCCTAATGCTATGTGTGCTCATTGTAAAACATAATTTACTGATGTCAACTGCTGTTCCCAGAACCTTTTGTAAAAACTGTTTATCCATTTTGAGTCAAGCTCGTTAAGAGTATCACGCTTGTATGCCCTTTCAGTATTTTTGGGAATAATAAAGCATTCTTCTTCCAACAAAAAAGATAAAATTAATGATTGATTGATTAGTGGGTATAGGCATCACTGCAAAATTTTATAAAAATGCACAAAACACTTGTTATTGTGTTAGGGGTTTTAAATTGGTTTTGTAAAATTTCTCTCCTCTTGAAATTTTGTATTTACAGGTGCGCAAAAAGTCCTTGAATCCGCGTCTTAGGGTTTTTCCACTTGGGTGGCAGCTGCAACACCCGTACATCACAGTAATTACGATCACATAATTACAGAATTTTTATTTATAAATTTGTTGTGTTCGTAAGCAACTTCAGCAAAGACTCTTCATCTGCTTTCCAGCGACATGCAAATTCTCTCTCAAATTATCTGTCATTTATAGCCTACTTATTTACATAAACAGATCATAATGGAAACACCGATGATTTTACCGAAGTCATTTCTACTTAGTAGATGAATAGTCACAACAAAATTGAAGAGGATGAAAAGTAAAAGGTGAAAGAAGCTGTAGTTGCTTCGGTGAAAGAAGCAATAGTGTGCTTCATGTGCAGAGACACACCTTGTGTGCAATTGCACGCATAACCGTCCAAACTCTAATGAGGTGAACACAAGGTTGTATGAACACTGTAACGCTGTAAACAGCGCTGTAAACATGATTAGCAATCAATCATAAAACAAGTGTAAGCTATAACTGCTACATTTTTCAGACTATAGTAAAAGGCTAGAGCAACTAGAGTTCTAAATTCAAATTATCAAGACAGCGCAAAGATTATACCGTATTGGAACGGTATCGTTCAAACAGCGGGCACACTCTCTGCCCTTCACAGGAAGCACTATTGTGTGACTGGGAAACATATCAAAGACAACATGTAGTTTAATAATTGTACGAACTTGGAGAAATGTAGAAGATTTGAAAATAGAGAAAGTTGTGACATTATTTTCAGAATAACATCGCCTTCACTGGACTAGTAATTCGCTATCAAATTCGAATAAATAACATCTAATCCACAGAGAAAACCCAAAAGCAAATAACCCCTTTGATTCAAAAATGCTTGAGCACAATTTGAAAGCATAACCGCGTAGAATCATCGGCAGCAGAACACTATGCATATGTTTTGCCGAGAGTTCTCGAGTGGTGTTGAAAACATTGCAGCAACCAAACGGGTTTCACCTCTGTTTTGGCTACTTCTTTGCTATGTTTTTGTAATTGCTTACTTCTACGCCTGTTTACAGGTTTGAGTTAGTTGTTTGCCCCATATAGGTATTCAGTTTCGTAATGTAACGTTGTGCAATATACTTTACAACAGTGTCGCAATAAGTTGACTCAGTGGGGGTTGAAGGCTTTAGTTTTGCCTAAACACTAACTAATCAATATTTTGTTGGGACAAGTCACCTAGCTTTGACCAAATAACGGGGTCACCATAATTTTAGAATAAGGAAGATTTTAGATTTCAGATATTTTGGTCTTTGATTCGTCTTTTGCAGCTTAACACCCTCTTTCAGGAGAGCTTTCACGTCCTAGTGCGTCTAGGGCTCTTCGTCTCTTTCTATCTCTATATTATATCTGACTCTCTGCATTTGAGTCTGGCTGGGTTTCTCTTTTTATTCACAAGTTCCTTGTTTATTTCAACCATTATGCATCACTATGAGCGTAATAAAACTAAAAAATAAAATAAAATTAGGTATCGATTACTACGTCGTTGTATGATACAGCAAACATAATTCAAACTATTCTGCCGATCCTTTTGATTTAGATAACAAAACTAAATGCGAACGAAAGACGCTAATTTGGGATGTGTTTCTGATGAGTTGTTGCAACTTATCGATCACGCTAATCAGTTTGAAAGATTTCAAAGAATTGCTTTACCAGACAAAAATGCTCCAGAAAAAAACAATAATCCACTGCTTTGAGAGCTGTGAGAAAGCACATTTTAAAGCTTTCAGATTCTCAGAACTTGCATCCTCGTTGAGAACCGTTCCATACCCCTTACATTAGTCAAATATAGCGACATCTAATCACTATTCCCATACTTAAGGCTTCTCTTAAGCAAGAAATACATCTTTGACCTTAGCTTTGTCAGGATAAAGGTTTGCGAGTCCTTCACTTGATGTGTGCCGGTTGTGTACTGGGGTTACACTAGACTTGCTGCAATCTTTATTATACAAGTTATATATAAAAGGGGAAGGGGAAACCGGCTCCTGCCGGGGGGCGGAGGTCACTCAGCGGTCCGCTATCTTAGGTCAACCTCCATCGTGAGCTGGTGTAATATCCGACAGCTTCCTTTTGTGTCCCTATGCCGTAGCGCATCCAACGCCTTTTTCGGAAAACAGCACGTTAATATACAGGGTGTCCCAAAAAGATGTGCACACTGTTTAATCGTTAATAACTCTCTTATTTTTATGTCTTTTGCCCAGCTTGAGATACCATCTTTTCAACTTAAATTTACAATATGGAGTGAATTATCAATTGCTCTTCGTTACTGTAGGGTTACGATGGGAACTTCGACGAGGATTTCAAGTTATTGAAAGCGATATTTTGCCTCAGATAGAAAGCCCAAGTCACTCATTTTGAATATAAATTGCACTTCAGTATAGTGCAAGTGCTTCTTTCATAAGTTATTTCAAATTTAGGGTAACAACCAATGCTCGTCAGAAATGTGATTACGCCATGAAAGTTCGAAAAACTTGTGGAAAGTTGTGTAGTGAGATCAGCACGCCTGGAAACCCTACACAAATCTTCAGATTTTTTTAATTCATTTCACCAAAGGGCCTATTCCACAATGACGCTGTATGCCGAAAGTTCATACTGTAATCTTACAGTAATGCAGAGTGTTCTATGCCGAATATTTAAGTTGAACCTTGCTCTACAAAAGAATACCTCATGCTCGGCAGAGACATGAAAGCAAGAGAATTATTGACGATAAACAGAGTGCACATTTTTTGGGACACTCTGTATATTTGGCTGCACTGGATCGACCGGGCCAAACGCCCGCAAGCGCTTCGCATGCGGGTTAACGTTGGCATTCGCGCGCATGATCATCATAACGCCCGTACTCGGCAGCCGCGTTGCAGGCACTCTCCATGCACTCAGCGTACGTACAGTGGACGGACGATTTCGCGCAATCGACTATACCTAACTTGCTGTCAAGGTTGTCTTACACACGTTCAAAATATCGTCGGTTGACAGTTACCCCGGTGTATTCACGGATAGACAATATAGCTCTCCCTTTATTGAAAGAACTTTTCGGAGAAAATAATGCAATTTCTTTATATACAAAACAGAAAGTCTGTGTTTGAACCATATGTGTTCTATAGACTCCCTTCTTCGCGAATCAATTGCGATGAAACTTTGCACACGTATGTTTTTTACCTCGGTGGGAAACATAAGTTGCTTTTGCGGCGAATTACTGAGTCTGTGGCCCGCAGCAAACCTCTCTTTAGCATCCACCTTTAGCGGGCTCTTAAAGGCAGTGTCCCATCAGACTGGGGGTATCTGGCTCCCATAGTCATGTAATAGTAGACCCCTTACCTAATCGATGTCTGAAGTTCGGAGCGAAAAAGGCGGTCTACCAAGCCTAAAATTTGCTCCGAAAGTGGGCCGAATCTTACGGTAGACTCGAGCGATTACGAGATGGATGCAAGGTAGAGACGCAGAGTTGTTGCGGGTCCCTGCGCTCATGATGTGTGCGCTATACGCACTCTGGCCCTGCAAATCGACATTGCTGTATGGGCTGCATTCGGCTCTACCGTAAGATTCGGCCCATTTTCGGAGCAAATTTTAGGCTTGGTAGACCCCCTTTTCGCTCCGAACTTCAGACATCAATTAGGTAGGAGGTCTACTATTACATGTCTACGGGAGCCAGATACCCCCAGTCTGGTGGGACACGCCTTTAAGTTGGATTAGCACCTCAGCACCAGTAAGCTGTCCACCTAGATGTTTGTCGCTTTGTAGACGTGATAAGTAACTGTTCCAAAGAAACCAATAACGCTTGTGTGTATGGCTAAATGAATAAGTGATTGCGATAGTATAGGGATGGCAGCTTTGGCACCGGCTAGAGATATCATTTTTGCCACATCGCCGCGCAATCTCTGACAGCGGCCACTATCAAAAATCGATGTGACCCCTATCAAGGATCTCGTCAAAGGGAGATTGAGAGACGGCCCTTCAACGCTAGCCTTAGCAGCCTAATTACCGCGCGCCTCTGATTGGTCGCCACTGTCGCGGCGATTGGATACGCGAGAGAGGACGAATCAAGCAGAAGCACTTTTTCAAAGCAAAGAATCAAAGAAGATTTCGAGTTTCACATGAAACACAGGAAATCTTACGTGTATGGCTTACAAGGGAAGGATACTTAATCGCACTGACGATTAGGTAAGCGGTGTATACCACGTATACCGTCCCCAGACGGTGATCTCTAAACCGCAATCCATATCTGCTATGACGTCATTCTGGAGGAGTTATAAAGGATTTTCGGTGCAGTGGATAGTGGCTTAAACTGCAGAGCTGGACGTCGTGGGTTCTCCTCTGAGAGGCCACTCGTTTTGCATTTTTGTAAAACTTAGCAGGTAGGTTGCAAAACCTGTCTACATTTAAAAAAGTTGATTTTACAATTTGAAGCAATATATTTGCATTTATTGGCACTGAAACACCGTCTAACCTGAAAAAACACTCGTTTTGAGCCTTTTTCATTAAAGGCAGTGTCCAGGCAGATTCTCGACTTCTATATTTTTTGTTATCCAGGCCTTTCCATGGCGCTGATTCCGAATATGGAACTCAAAAAGCGTGAATTCCTCAGAAAACCACCTTTTGGGGCTATTTTGGGAAAACCCGGACGAGTGCTTCTGATGTTATCCTTGTCGAAAGCAAATATTAACAGGTAAACGCTGTAAGTTCGACTGTGTTGGTCATGTGAAAACACGTCATGGCTGAGGAGATTTCGTTCATAAGGGGTTGGCCGTCCGAGGAAGGTGGGCGTGGTCGTCGAGCTCGGATCTGCCTGGACGCTGCCTTTAAATACTTTACTCAATTTTACATTGAAAATTCCGAATTCGTGCTTAACATAGAGAAGAGCAGCTAACCTGTCAAAAATGGCATCTTTAATGAAATGAAATGAATGAATGAATTCAATGAATGAATTCAATGAAAAAGGCTCAAAACGAGTGTTTTTTCAGGTTAGACGGTGTTTCAGTGCCAATAAATGCAAATATATTGCTTCAAATTGTAAAATCAACTTTTTTAAATGTAGACAGGTTTTGCAACCTACCTGCTAAGTTTTACAAAAATGTAAAACGAGTGGCCTCTCAGAGGAGAACCCACGACGTCCAGCTCTGCAGTTTAAGCCACTATCCACTGCACCGAAAATCCTTTATAACTCCTCCAGAATGACGTCATAGCAGATATGGATTGCGGTTTAGAGATCACCGTCTGGGGAAGGTATACGCGGTATACACCGCTTACCCAATCGTCAGTGCGATTAAGTATCCTTCCCTTGTTAGATAGGTTTGTCAGAGCACGTACAGGTTATGGTGTTTGGAAAACTAGAAAGAGAAGGAAATTACGAAATGACGAGTAGGAAAGTTCAACATTCTCAGGTTTTGGTCTTTGCTGTTTGAACATTGTCACTATTATTTTCCAACTATGTGCGCTCGCTTGCTTTGGAATATTCAACAAAATCTGAGAACTCTGCTAGATGTAAGAAAATCTGAGTAACCAGCACCGCTCTGGGCAGGAACATTGTCACTGTTATTTTGCGCTCTGGGGCGTCTCGTTTGCGCATTATTTCCGTACCAGTGCTTCACCTCTGCTTCGCAGAGGCTCGCACTGGTCCCACTATCTGTATGCCTCACTCAATCCTCAATCTCAATTCCATAATGACATTGAAACTCACCGCGCTATGCAGATTATCACAAATAAATCGTAAACAACCACTCATTTCTAAAGCTTCTTCATGAGAGACCGGTAATTTTGCGTGGATAAAACCTTCCCTAGAAGAACAAATGCAAATTCAAATCGGTTTCTGGCTTTTGATGGCTTGCTAGTCTCCTTAAGGACAATAATCACCGTGGCTACATATCTGTGCAAAAATCTTCACAAATGATCAGGTAAAATCTTGGCAAATTGAACTATACAACCAATTTTTTGGCGCCGTTTTCATAAAGTAATAAATTTTTGATCGTTTTTTTCGGGCTAAAGTCTATGGGTTGCACATTTACTTGTCAAACACATCCATGACTTTGCAGAAAATGATGCTACTGGCCCAATTTTGCTGGCCAGAAACCAAGTGGATCCATTTGATGCGCAGGTTTTCAGGGTTCCACTGAACGGATCCGCTTGCACTTTTGTATAGTGGACTTCCATGCTGCTAGCATGCGCCATGCAAAATTTAGGCACAGGACGTTGGCTGGAACACGCTCTAGGAAGTTCGTAACGGACAGACAGACAGGCATACACACAAAAAGACGTAAACAAGCCTTAGCCCGTTATTATAAGTTATGATGATCATCCCAAAACGGACATTGCTCTTACAAAAATCAGATGAAATCAGCGCGGCGTCTGCCGAGCTCACCCGACAAATGCCGTTGCATTCTTATAACATGAGGGCAGTGACCTTTCGTCATTTTACCCTACAAAACTCGACTAAGGCCTTCAGTCCAATGATCTGCACTGATGGGGGTTTCTTATGGGCCCCTTGTCATTTATTAGTTTTTGGCACTTTTCAGTGAAAATGGATCCTTTCCAGCAGCTAGCAAATATTTGCACGATGTCGTACAGACTACAGCAGTAGAGCTCATTTTCATATCTCGGATGTAAGTCGATAAGCATTTCTTTGCGCAGAATCCCTTGATTTCGATCAGAATAATGCCTCGCAACTAAGTGCAACAGATTTGGTCTCAGCGTTTCAAGCAGATTCTGAGTACTCTCATTTTATAGAAGGCTTATCCAATAAAGGTTGAGTGCCTTTAATCCTAAGTTCATAGGTATCAGGGATGGCGAGCGCATACAAAGCAAGTACTACATTGTCAAGGTATTCTTCTTATTCTTCGAAAATTCGCTTCAAACTTCCTCTGTCTTTTCATTTTCGCCTTCCCTTTCATATCGTTCATCTACAAAGTCTGTCCATATTATGCTAGAAAAAGGAAGAGGGCGAAGAGACAGTGCAAGGACTGACAAAACAAGGCCTATAGAGAGACACAACAAAAATATGAGCTTGCGTATTCGATGTGCGTAGAAGTTATTACTTGCGTATTCGATGTATGTAGAAGTTATTAAAGTTCTTTTTTGCTGGAATGAAAGCAAAACAAAAAATTTTTTATGCATACACACGCACAGATTCTACATACATACATGAATTCAGCGAATAAGTAACTCAACGCAATGTGAATAAATAATTTTAATTTTTGTGAATAAAGCAATTTTCGACTGTTATCAGAGCCGCTTCTCAAAACACTCGAACACCATCCGTTGCGACCACAAAGATAACAAGTGATTTGCTTCTGGCAAGATCTCGCAGTTGCCTTGGGTCACCGGCAGGCAGCTTTGTCTGCAGAGTTGGGCTTCAATATAAGAGTTACCAAGCTTTTTGAAGAATAAAACATGCTAGGTTGATACAATGCTAGAAAAGTTTGATTTGAACAAGCGTACCAAATCTGTTCGATGCTTAATGTGCGAGTTTGTGTAGTATACTTGTACCTTCTGAAGTGTTCCCCTAAATATGCAAGAGATTCACTCAGCAATATTATTTTTACGAAAATATGCAAATTGTGGGCAATAACCATAAATCGGGGGGTTTCTAACATAGCTTTTTTTAATCATATCGAATTCCCAGAAAAAAAACGCGCTCCAAGTTGTATATGTTTCTCATAGACTTATTACTCACAATTTATCCTCCAGAACTTTGTAAATGCTCGCGATACTCCTATCAGACGGTGCTTCGAAATCAAGTTGTCGTCGAATGATGCCGGATTGAGCCTGAGTGCAAACGATTTCCGTAAAGCATACTTAAAAACTTTGCACCTTCTCTAAAATTATAATTCGTATAAGCAGCATTTCTACTGCATCTTGCCAAGGAGCAGCCATGCCAGGCTGAAATTAGACAAACTAAGACCATTTGTAGAAACTCGAATAGCATGAGGACAAAATTCAATTCAATGGTATTGTTCAGACTTTCTGAAAGGTAGGAACCGCACATGATATGCATTGAATAAATAAAGTGCGGTTCATAATTATAGTACTAGGTCGTTTCAAAAGTAATTTCGCTTTTTCAAACGAGCACCACATTTGATGGAACAAAGGTTTCTAAGAGATCTTGGAGGCATTCGATGCAGAATCTCATCCTCTTTCTAACAGTAGTAAAATGTTGCAGCCCAGTCATTGAGCTTTCGGAAAATAACCAAAATCTGCGACCCATGTATTTGAGATGGTCAAGTTTCACGATTTTTCAAAAATTTCATATCAATCCTCAGAAAGAGTACAAGTAACGATTCGATAGAGTAAACCTTATAGAATACAGTACTACTTTTTTCTCTTTCTCGTAACTCGCCGTATTTTTTTAAAAGATTCTTTAACAGAGCCATCGGATTTTGGCAGGCCCCCTCAGCCACAATAGCATCATACATCAGTAATTACTCGGAATTTCAAGCTTTTAAGATGATATATGACTTAATATTGATTGTATAAAGCAAATGAGAGTTTGCGGAATCCAAATATCAGATTTCGAGTTTTTCGGGTACAGCCTGGGGCTCGCTAAAAAAAATGAGTTATGATGATTTCATCCCCGAAAACTAAACGAATTGGAAACATAAAAACACTCGTAAGAAAGAGGAGAGAATGCTGCATCGAATAGTGCGCGAGCTGCTTTCTCGTAGCTCGCCGTAATTTTTTGAAAGATTTTTTGACAGAACCATCGGATATTGGCAGGTCCACCTCAGCCACATTCGCATCAAACCATAATTTTTCGCAATTTGAGACTACCAAGATGGTACTATGAGTTAGCATTAATTTCACAAGGCAAGTGAGTGTTTACGGGTTCGAAATATCAAATTTCGATTCTTTCGGGTACAACCTGGGGCTCGCTAAGAAAATGACTTATGATGATTTTATCCCGGAAAACAAACGAATCGGAAACATAAAAACACTCGTAAGAAAGAGGAGAGAATGCTGCATCGAATAGTGCGCGAGCTGCTCTTCTTTTGATGTTCTACGAGGATTTAGCTGCTCAAGTATGGAAATCGATAGCATCAGTTGAAATTCTGTTAAAAATGTATGAAAAGCTATGGAAAGGAGTAAAAAGTAGAACTGTATTCTATAAGGTTTAGTCTATTGAATCGTTACTTGAACTCCTTTTGAGGCTTGATATGAAAGTCTTGAAAAATCGTGAAACTTGACCATCTCAAAAAACATGGGTCGCAGATTTTGGTTTTTTTCCGAAAGCTCAATGACTGGGCTGCAAACATTTTACTACTCTTAAAAAGAGGATAACATTCTGCATCGAATGCCTCCAAGATCTCTTAGAAACCTTTGTTCCATCAAATGTGGTGCTCGTTTTGAAAAAAGCGAAATTACTTTTGGAACGACCTAATAATTATACGACCACCCCAAATTTCAGAAATTTTTGGATTTTTTGGAAAAAACTCAAAAAGTTGTTAGTACCACACGAAAAAGCACGGTCGAAAACGGTATTTAATAAAAAAGAATGGAAATCGATGTCAATCTTAGGAGTGTTTTTGCGCCTACAGATTTTCAGCGGTTCATAATTATACGAACACCTTAAAAAAAGGTCCATTATTCATTCAAGATTGCAATCTTTCGAGTCCAAATTTTTTAGAGTTACAATAACAAAGTCTAAAATATCTACTACACACTAGACCAGGTGCAGTTAAAAAGGAGGAGCGTTACTTTTTTCAAATGGTTTCAAATGCTTTTAGAGTCACTGCGCTCTTAAAATGTCGGTTTTTCCATGTTTTACGCGCTCTAATTAGCTTCTACCAAGTCTATGCGATAAAATAAGCTCTTTCGACATTTTGAATGACGCTTGGGAAATATTTGCGTTTTCGCGCTGTTTCTCAACCAGGTTCCAACCTCACCCTAGAGTTAGCACGATGAGCCTCAATACTTAGCTTATAAAGCTCGACAATGAAAATAAGCACATAGTATGCAGAAGTTTACGAGACTGTGATTTGGCTAGAAAAAATCAGCAGCGTTGAGCGTTTGTGGCCAAGCACGTCACTTTACCAAAACCAGTGTTTTTACTATCGCAATCACACCTTTATTTGGATTTTAGCTCCATAGCCACAAGACTAGTTCTGCAAAAAAAGCAAAAATCTTGGCATGGATACATCATCATGCAAACAATGTAGCTGTTTTATATCAAATATTTGCGCAGGAGAGAAGCTGAGTTTTGAGGGTCGAAATCGTGCTAACTCTAGGGTACGGTTGAGATTTGGTTACAAATTGTCTATCGAAAAAGCTTATCTTATTTCATAGCCTTGGTAGAAGCTAATAAGAGTGTGCAAACCACAGAAGAACAAACGTTTTCGGAGCGCATTGATTCCAAAAGCATTGAGAGCCATCGGCTTCTCCAGTTTCTTTCAAAAAGTTCAGAAACTTTTGAAATCTGGGGTGTTCGTATAATTATGAACCGATTATAAATCAGTAATTATTTTTCAAAATTGGTACGAATAAACTGCTTACAGCGGTGTATGCTGAACTGGTAGTGTATTGTGACATAGTAAAGTCACTTGCAGACAGTCTGCCACCACGATGTGATGTCCTAAACTAGTGTTTCTTAGAAAAAGTTGCTTCTGAAGATTTCCGGGAAAGGATTTGGAGACCTACTCTACGCTGGATGGCATGAGTTGACTTGTTGTGGCCGTGCCAGCGCTAATTCTTGATGTATCCTCATTCGGATACTCTTAAAAATTTACAGTGCTTTTTGATCATCACAATGATAGAGGCGAAGATGAGCAAGTATTCAGATTGTACTAAGTGATTGAAATCAAAGTGTTCTTACGGCCGTAAATTGTTAGATTTTGACATTTTTAATTGCCTTCGAATGGGAGTCTACGGCTTGCGGAAGTCAGATAACTCTACAATCATGATACTGCCCAAAAGCCGCGTGGCTAAAGAACACAATCGGATATGTTTCTTTGTGTATTGGACCTAATGTCGGCAATATACAATATGCAAAAAAGCGATTTAAGAATTGGCTGAAGCTCGTTCTAAAATTTTCGTGACAGATAGAAATCACATGCACAAAAAAGAGCAGAGGCTTTGGTGTTATTATTCCAGATTATACAACATCCACGACTACAAGAGATCGGTACAGCTTCAAGTCAAAAATGGAATAAGCAGCTTATGAATTCCATAAACAAGCACTAAGTTGAGTTAATGGTGGCATAATAAAATATACCGTTGTACATCCCAGGATCCTCTCCAGATTGCTCTGAATCTTCCAAGGCAGAGGATATGTTTCCCCACAAAGATTCTATATAGCTTGAATGTGAATTCTCTCCTAAGCTTAAAAGTGTGAAAAAAAGAAGTTTAGCTATTGTGAAACACTCACTTGGAACAGATGATTCTGTCTTGAGTTGTTCCCAACGAGCGGCAGCTTGATCATCATCAGCTACCCATTTAGTGTTCACTATGTAATTACAACTGTAAAGTTATAACTGATATGTTGCCTCTATAAAGAGACGGCGGTCAAACCACTCAGTCATGGTTACATTCGCAACACGCAGTACTGTTTTCTCATTAACCGACCCTCCCTAGAGACATAATTCGCACAAAATTTTGGAAGTTTTTCTGCTACTGGGCTTATCTCTGAGCAGGAGACGGTCAAGATGATGTGTTTGTGCTAGATTACGTTAAGAATTAGCTAATAATGTCAAAAATCTGATTGCCATGATGAAAGACAGAATTTCAGCTTAAGCCAATTCAGCATACAATGCTTTAGAGCCATCCATCTGCAGGCACCTTCTGGAGAGATTTCCTCGCTTAGGAATTCATCTTAGTGGAACTTGGAAAATTACAGTCTTTTTGAACAAGGATCGAACTAAAATGTTGGCGTAAATTCACGCATTCGCTAGGGGCTTGCCTGCATATACGCATTGTTGCTAGAATTAGGGCATTGGAGAGAGCAGGCATGCACGCCTTAGCCATGACGCAAAATCGTGGCGATGCAGATGCGCATTACTCCAATTTCGGCCTGGGCGCATTGGGACAGACTGTACTCAGTCAGCGGCCTTGCTATTGTCACACTGAAACCCCACCACCCTGATTTGAGCGAACGTTGCTGTACGGATTATATACTTAATGCCTGTTCCGGCAAGACACTGTCTCAGTGGTTGTGAAGGTGCTACTCATGATAGCCTTTTCAACCACCAAATATCTCCTCTTGCTTGCCAGTTGACTCGTTTTTGGTGGATATAGAAACTCGAAAGTAAGAGGTGTTCACCCACTAGAAGAATCACCACAAAACTGCCTAGCCATTCTTGACGTAATTGATACGGCAAATCAGCAGCAGAGATAGCTAGAATTTACAACAGTATAGCAAACAAATCATCTCGCAGAACTATTACGGCATTGAACAACGCTGTAAAATGGAGTTCTTCTAGAATGGCTCATCGCGCGGCTGATTACTTCTTCAGAGATTAACAACTGTGATTGTTCTTATTACCGGATGCAATACAAGCTGCATATTCTACAAAATCATAAACTGTAATCACTAAGTTCCACTCTCACATGCATTAGAAACGGATTCAGCACTTTAGAAGAGTCTGGATAAAACTGTGATCCCTAACCTTTCTATATGGTAACTAGCCACTATCGAAATGCGACGTCATATAACATAGCAAAGAATTGCTTCACAGAGTTCCGCCCGTTTAGACCGTATCATGCACTGCGAAACCCCTATTTATGTGTAGAGATCAGAAAGGCAGCCCTTCGATCAGCGAGGATGCTATCTTCAATTCTGTAGGCGTAGCCAGAACAAAAGCCAAACTCAAGAACATCAACCATTCTATGGCTACTCTACATCTCCCAGAAGAAGCGTTGAGACAAAAAGTAGGAAAGTGCTCCTTGTTCACCCGGACTTATCATTCCTGCTAATTTGAAGTCATTCTTGCCTTTTTCTCCCACCCCGTTCCATATCTAATCGTCTGTTTGTATTTCATTTTTGAGATTGTGCATCGTTTACGATGTATTTGATAAACAAATAAATAAATAAATAAATCTGAAAATACAGCTTGGAAAGCGCGGAAATGTTAAACACGAACTTCTTCAGCCGCTACTTTTGAATTTGAACGTATAAAAGCAGAGCGCACGAGGATTAAGAGATGCATAGTCGTCGAGGATCCCTTTAAGTTACCTGTAATGTTCGCATTGCACTTTGAAATCAATGAGCAGATAGAGCGATGGATCTTCATGCTATAACACGCAAGCCGACGCAAGTTGTCGCCAAGTACGGTAGCGGGGTTTGGAGACTGATATTTTAGTCACGAGTTACCAGCTGCGATTCGCTTGGCAGTATTCTAATTAGGCTTCAAAATCACTTTTTACGTGCAATGTGGACGTCTACTCTCGATGTGGCTTCTACTCTCGATGTGGCTTAATTATGATGATATGGTACCTCTTGTTTGGTGCCCCAGCAGGAGAGCAATTGATGTTCACTTCTTGTACTTTTGCATTCTCTCCAGCAAAGAAAGGCAGATGATCTTGGATCGAACTGAAAATTGAATCGTAGTCAGAAAGGCTTTCGATCTGAGTGTCAAAGTCGGCGCGGCTCGAATCCTAGCAAGCCCCCTCGCTTGGGTCCTCGCCGCATCCGCCCTCGGCAAATAAGGTGCATTGGTTTTCAGCCTGCTACAGGAGGAAATTGGGTAGCGTTTGCTTCGCAACCTGTTCGCGTCGTTTCGCTGCTACGTATAGTGGTAGATGATCGTGGTAGTAACCTATGTCTGCGTCTCTTCATTCCGCTTACTCTTCGCTTGGCAAATGCTCCTGTGCTGGAAGAGTACATGGAGGCATGCTCTGCATAGCTGGGAGCGCTGCCTCCACGTAAAATGTTTCGCCCAAACTCGGATGAAAAGTACTGTATTTTCCATGCTCGAAGCATAGAAAATACCATATTCTTAGGCATCAATGGCTGACGAGCTTTTAAAAATGCCCGGAAACACGTTTGCGATCCCGGCGAGGCGGCTCGCGAGAGCTACTTGACACACGAGCCGCGCCGACTGTGACACTCAGCTTAAGGCCCCTGTGCAAAAAATTTTTATCTGTAGGTCAATTGAGTTGCATCTATCATCTTCAATCACCAAAGCACGGTCACCAAAGGTTTTGATGTCAGGAGTAGTCGTTATATATATGTGTAATGTGGTTGTATGCTCGACTTACGGTGACGCCTGATATGTGCTTGTTTCTATACTTTTTGCTCCACTGTAAAGATGGCAACTCCTTCTCAAAAAGGGACTCTATTTCTTCAGTTTCCTTAGGTAATTTGGGGCTTACTGTGGTATAATTGAGGTTGGTGTTCCCCATGATATGCGAGGTTCCTCTACACACGTGAGCTCAACTCTGAAAAAGTTTGATAAGTATTTGTGCGACTCCTCTTGGAGGAACAGAAGTATTATAAAAAGCAATTACTTTTCGTAATATTGCCGTAGAGTATATGCAAGAACAAGCTGATAACCGGTTGAATCCTGCGCAGGCAATGAGACATATCAATTTATAATGAAAATGTGCTTGCAAGAACTCGATCGAAGGTTCCACACTAGTTGGAATAAGATCTGCACTGCAATCGACTTGAAACGGAGCTCACACATAGATATGTTGCACTATCAAACGAGGAAAGAGTGAGTAGCAGTAAGCGGCGCTATGACTGAGATATAGGGGCCTGCATGATCGCAAGAGTAGGACGTGCGTACGGCCATTGCGCCGCGCACGTCTGATGTTCTTCTCACGACTCAGGTAGGTGCCAGATTTACCCTGTTCAACAGGCTCATCAGGTTCACCCCTCTGCTATTGGTCAGTGCATTGATTTGGCTAATAGCGCATGAGTGAACCGGGCGAAGCGGTTGAACAGGACAAGTCTGGCACCTGCCTCAGTGATCGGACGTCATGCAGGCTCCGATAGAGGAGGTACAATCACCATGTATCCTTGCCTTTTGAAGTGATACATGGGTCATATCTTTGTCAAGGCAACGTGTTGTCACCGTGTGGCTCTTCTGCCACCAAACTTACCCGTCATTAGTCGACATACGGGCAGCTTCTTGGATGATAAATGATTTTACTGCAGCAGACATTGGTTCTTTTAGCTCCTCTTATCACTACATCTTCTGATATGAACTTGTTTTTACATGCACAAGCAAGGTTCAAATTCGTTCTTCAACGAAAACGGACGTTGATTTCCACTGTAAAATGGTTGTTGAATAAATCGCCATAATTTGCAAACAATGCGTCAAAGAAATTGTTGAAACCCAAAGCTGCAAGGAGGAAGAATACCTCAAGCGAAGAGTGAAACCAATAAAAATTCAAACAACTTATCGCTAAATTTCGATTAAAAGCAGATTTGTACTTCTTTGGAGGTCTTTTAAAGAGACAAGGTCTGAGCATCATTGATCACTTTGATGAGCAAAAAAAAACAATTTTCAAGTTCCGGTTTCTTTGAACCTAGGCATTGTGTATATTCTTCAGTTTCGCTGTGTCATACTGGTTTGTTGTGGGCAGGTTCAATCGCATCCGCGTAACTTTCGACGTTCCGTCGTCCTCAGAGGACTAGTGAAGTTATCGATGTTCCTCTAAAAAGAAGCACAAAATTGAGAGTCGCATACTTAATTCAACGCCTCGATTGTAGCGCATTATATATTGCAAAATTGGCAGAGCGCTTGAAGGCAGTGTCCGGACAAAATGGGGGTTTTGGGATTTCAGTGCCATGCGAAAGTGACCACCCTCAGACACAGCATCGCGCAAGTGCGAGGTTATAATGTTCGACCTAAAGCAAGAAGAATGGTAGGAAAGTGGGGAAACTTACGCCTCGGGGCGGGGTCCTCCGATCTGTTTGAGTTCCTGCTATGCGGCAGAGTACGCATGCCGCCACAGTTAAAATTGTACCGCATCAACTCTGCGTCCCTACCTTGGTGGGGACCGTCGAATTTCAAATCGTAAGGCTTTAAAAAAGGAAATTCTCGCCGTTTTGCGCATTCTAATGTAGATTCTCGGATCAGCATTGCATATAACCCCGGTAAGTGGACCCTCTAAAAAACGAGTTTTTGCCAACACTGCCTCAAATGTACGCCATCAAAGAACAACTTCCAAGAGAGAGACGAAAAAGCCTAGTAACCCCATCACACATAGATATGGCGCGTATGATGGAAATGATTTTGAACTTATGAGTTCCATTCTGACACATGAAGTTGAGATGAAAATGTATCAAAAGCTTTCTAGATTCTGGCAAAACTTCACAAAGGAATAACAAAATGAGTGTCTGTCTATCACTGCCGACTTCTTGCCGAATCGATATACTAGTTGTATATAGTACCTGGCCTTTTACTGTCTCATTTCTCCGCTTCATTTGCAAGTTCGGTTGCGGCGCTTCAGGTAACGGTGGTATGAGGGTAAGTTTATCTCTGATCGAACTTTTTGCGGAGCCAGCTCAGAGCCGAAACTATTATAGATGAACTGGAGGAGGAATTTGATGATATGTTTTGCAAACGTTGCTTTGAGTCATTTTAAGACCTCTGAGGACGATGAAAGCGTCGAAACGTTGGGGCAATTCGAATGAATCTACCACCACGACAACCTGTATGGCACAGCAAAATCGAAGAAAAAAAAAGAATCATGTCTGCGTGTGCATTCCATTGTACTAATTTTCTGGTGAATTTAGGTAAGATGAGTTTTGTCCACTTGGAGAAAAGGACATTTATAAGAGAAATTTTAGGCTCGCCTACTTCAAGGAAGAAACGGAGGTAACAGAGCGGGCGTTTGCTAGTAGGGAAAAAAGTCACGTGGGAACTATTGCTGAATCTTCAAGTTCACCTATTGAAAGCATCATTCATTGATGATTTGTACTAAAACATCCTTCACAGACACACTCTTTTGAACTTGTGCCACACTTCATGGATTTTCACACGGAAATTTTAGGCAGAAGATGAGGTATGTATCAGTAGCGTACCCAGGATCCGCTCGGGGAAGAGGGTGGAAGAAGGGGGGGGGGGGAGAGAGAAGAGACAAAAAAGTTCGAATAAAGGTGCGCAGGGTTAACCAAGCTTTCGAAAAAAATTTTGAATGCTTGCGAAAATTTCTGCAAGTCCATGGCTTCGAAGTAAAAAAGGGACGTGGAGGCAGCCACGCCCCGAGATAAATTTGTGCAAGGCTAAATTAAAGTTTCAAAGATTTTCAAAAATTATGGCAATTATTTACAAGTGCAAGCAAGTCATTTGCAAAACTCTATAACCCATGTATGTAACTTTAGAAAATCTCGCGACCCATTCTCTGGAGAGACCCTCCCCTCTTCCTCGTTACGCCACTGATATTTACCAGTAGCGCACCTAGGATTTCTGCTTGGTGGGGGGGGGGACAAGAAAATTTTTCGGAGGAAGGTGCGTGGCGTCAGCCACGCACTCCGAAATTTTTTTTGGAATGCTTCCCAAATTTTTGCGGCCCCCCAACCCCAATATTCTAGAAAAGGGGGCGTGGCGGCAGCCACGTCCCCAAAAAATTCTTTCTAAGGCTAATTTGGGTTTCGAAAAAGTTTTGAAAATTATTTTAATTGCTTACTAGGATGTTCCGGAAATTCTTTCCGATCAGCAGATTTTCTGTTTTTAATTATATAATTTATGCACTTGCCAATCTATTACATATTCTACAGTATGTGGCACCAACTGTATTCCGAGCTCTAATATCGACGTTCTCACTCATAAATGTGTTCTTCGCTGCGTCTTGGTTCTTATTGTTTCTTCAGCGGCATACCGCTTGACGTTGAAGCACATTCCGTAATTGGTGTCGACACTGAACAAACCCTTGGTCTTCACTACTCCCTGACCAAGGGTTTGTTCAGTGTCGGCTGGTGAAATGGGAGCAATCAGAAAACCGACCTGTCGCGGGAGATAAGGGAATGAAGCTCTGAAAGGCTACAACTTTTTCAAAATTGGCAGTTTTGTACAATTCAAATTTTGTGGATTAAGCGAGCTTTAAGCTATCACATAGACAATATAAACACTGAAAAAGGCAAGTGAGAGAAAGCGAAAATTTGGGAAACTAACAAAGCTTTCTCCAAGACATTCCCTTTCGACATAGTAAATGCCTATAAGAAAAGGCAGACAAATTTGATTGCCTTGCCATTATTAAGTAGCCTATAATCCAAAGATTGTAGTACTGTTAAAGAAAATTCATGTACTCTCTGCTGCGTAGGAATAAATATTAACTTCTAGAAAAAACCATTATTCTGTCTTTCTAATATTTGATTTTTATACATGTCGCAGACGAGATATTGCTTACTGACTGCAGGTCCCTTCTTGCTTTTGCAAAGTATGCAATATCAAACACATCACTTGTCTCTAAGTGTAGACTATTGCCGCCCATAGAATAGCTGTGGAAGGCTTTGATTAAGACAAGTTTAGGACGTGAAACATTTCTATCTGAGAATAAAAATGTGCATATGGCCTATTATACCCTCATCCACTAAAATTTCAATGGAGCAATCTTTGCATGTTGCTGGAATTCCTCTCAAAAAAAGAATCCCAGCACAATTGAAGATTACTCCATTTTTTCTCAAGCCAGACTTCATTTTGGGTTTCGTTCGAACGAGCTTCACTTAGGTCATACCTTTGATAGTCTAGAGATAGGACGTCACAAGTAAAAATTGTCGTATCTGCCCCCCATAAAAAGTGAAAGTTGTTTATAAGAAATCAAAGAAGAGAAAAAGATGCAAACAATTAGCAAAAACAGAAGAAGCTCTTGAAAACCTATTAAAACGCGGCAATCAGTTTGGAATTTTTCGCCTGGCGGCATTTCGCACTGCAGTTTTCGCTACTGGACCAGGCAATCCACAGCACGGGAAAAAACGAGAAAAAGCTAGTTTCTTCTTTGTGACTGTTTTCGAAACAAACATAATATTTTGGAAATGGTCATTACCAAAAAGAAGATAAAATAACATTCAGTTGTGGAAACGTAAATTTTTGTTTTTTTCCAAAGTCGAAATTCAGGCCAAAGACAACCTGGTCTTTGATGCGTCTTTTGATTTTTTAGCCCATTCTCGTAATTTCTGTTTCTGACGACGTTGTTAGCTTTGTGCTCATGATTCTGAGCAAAATGCCCCCATTCAAGTTACAAATAGTTGCTTACTAACTACAATAAAGGCCTCCAAAACGCACTTCTTGCAGCTCTGGGATAGATATTTCACCACAATCAAAGAAGTTAGACCCGCGACGTTGTCTAGATCATGAACGGTAGAAACATCTATGGAATGCAACAAAACCCACTTGAGAAGAGCTAAATTAAAGAAAAAACAAGGGATTTTCGAAAACACGGCTCTTGCTAGATTTCCTGTTCAAATCAGAACTGGAGCTCTGCGACGTTATCAGCGTGAAAGTAGCGATCAAGAGCTCTAATAGATATACATGGCTTATCAAACGCAGTGTCGCTTGCATCAGCATCTCGACTCCCGCGCTGAACTCTGCGTCTCTTCCGCAAATATGCTCTCTGATCACTTTCCCAGGACGAGCGTGGGAAAGGCGGAAGCCTCAATGGATTGGAAGTGATCAGAGAGCATGTGTAAGAGAAGCAGAGTCCAGCGCGGGAGTGGAGATGCTGATGCAAGCGACACTGCGTTCGACAAGCCCTGTCAATTCGCTAGGATTAAATTGAAAACAGCGAAGAAAAGGGTTACCAGAGCCAAACGCCCCGCGTTTGGGGTAGCGAAGTTGCGCGCAACGCGCGGAGACGCAGACAAGTAGCGGAGACAGACCAGAGACGACGGAGCATTTAGCTGGCTGCACGTCAGGAGGTACGGCAACCGCTCTTCCGCGCACGCCGCGTCCAAATCTTGGGACCCACAAAACTCCCCGCTGTTAGAGATTCCCGTCGGCCAAAACAGGGGGTGGGGATAGGGACAGATACAGTCTGCCCCAATCGGTATCAGGCCGAACCGTCGGCGTGGATTTACGCGCTCGCAGCGCTAGGCGTTTGCGCTGCATATGCGCGCTGGTGGAGAGAGCGAGGAGGTCGAAGAGGGAGCAGACAAGCAGGCCGTGGGCGTGACCGCGAAACCCTAACGACGCGGACTCCCGCCATGCCAATTTTGGCTTGTTTAGGATTGGGGCAGACTGTACATGACTCGAGACCATAAGTAACTTTGCACCAGGTGCGCTGCTGTTGTATTCGCTGAAGTATGTTGTGGCGTCGCTTCGCGAGAAATTCGCGCCAATCGTACCTCCTGACCGTCCCCCCATTTGGCTCTGGTCGTAGACCTCGGCCAAGTTTTAACGAAACTGTGCAATATTATAATATCGTTGTGATCCTCATGACACGAACAGGAGCACTGACAACGTCGCGGATGTTAAAAATCACTTCATAACGAATTAAATCAGCATTCGCGTGGCGACCCTCTACGCAAGTTTAAGCACAGTTCCTCCTTTTTATTGAACTCCAACAGCTTTCGTAATTCTAACGCTCAGCCGTAGTCTATAAAGAGGTTGATTGAGAATTGTCGTCCTGAATTTTAGAAGAATTGTCGAATAAAAACCTTCTTTTGAGCAGTAAAGTCTATGGAAACGCAATCTCTTTGTTTTCTGAATTTTTCTCAAATATCACTCATCTTACTTGCCTCATTCACACTCACCTCTATATCAGTGGCGTACCCAGGATTTCGGCTCGGGGGGGGGGCGCGGCAAAAAAATTTTTCTGATGAAGGTGCGTGGCGTCAGCCACGCACCCAGAAAAAATTTTTGGTACCATTCTTAAAATTTTCGCGGGCCCAGAACCCCAAAATTTTAGAAAAAGGGGGCGTGGCATCAGCCACGCCCACGAAAAAAATTTTTTATAAGGCTAAATTGAATTTTTAAAAAATTTTAAAAATTGTTTTAATTACTTACAAGTATAAATAAGTCTCTTGCACATTTTTATAACTCATGTAAGTAACTTTCAAAAATTTCGCGACCCATTCTCGGGGGGGGGGGGCGGGGGCGCGCGCCCCCCCCCGAAAATGGGTCGCGAAATTTTTGAAAGTTATGCTACGATATCCGGGGCCTCGCCCCGGAAAACTTTATCTTTTCTCCAGGTGATGGTTGTGTTCTATCATGACGCTCAAAGTGAAGGTTACCAGAGTGCATGGCTCCATGGACCAAAGGTATGTTTAGGTGGCCAAAAGCTGGAACGGAATTCGCTATTTCACTCGCGCCCCGCTCCCATCCCCACCCCCGAAAGAATTTTTTCGGACCGCCCAACAGGAGGCCATAGCAAATAAATCTTATATATAAAGCTGAATGTCTGTTTGTATGACTGTCTGTCTGTCTGTCTGTCTGTCTGTCTGTCTGTATGTATGTATGTATGTATGTGTGTACGTATGTTCCGAATAGAAAATTCCATTTCTGAACCGATCCGGACCAAACTTGGCACACATACACTTCGGGCCCCGGCGGGTGTCATAGGCTACTTTTCATCATCGATCGATATCGATTTTCGATTTTTTGCAAAATCTGAGCTACGGGGCTGGGAGTTGGCACACGGGGGTAATCGAGCATGCTGATTACGAATATAATAATGACAGGGCCGGGCGGAGCCGGGTAAGTCAACTAGTAGTAAATAAGAAAGTAAATATACACTGACTTTACCCCCGGAATGTCGGAAGCTAGAACCGCTCTTATTACCCTTCCCCCCCCCCTCCCCCCTCCGTACAAATGAAAATGAGCGAAACCCAATACATATCCCTCGGTACCTAGGGGTTATCGCCATTTGAGTTTCGGTTTTTCCTACTAGAACATCTAACACAAGAAGACAGAGTAGGAAAATGACTATTCCCAGATCAAAACACGAGATTAATTTTTTCACAAGCCATCTCACTGACAACATTGATAATCTCATTGGAAAACGCTTAGTTTGCAAAGTTGTCTTCGTTAAAGGCAGCCGATCAGCAGAATGGACCTCTGTCAGATTTTGGTAGTGTTATATATAGTCGTCCTCCCCCCACTAGACACTTAGAGCCGCATGCACTAACATCCCCGCGGGGAGCGTAGCGCAGCTCCAAAGAAAGCTTCATATTCTGAAGCTCCAGATATCTAGATTTCACGCTGTCTACCTGTCCGCAAGTATTCCTACTATCCTTCGCTATTAGCATATTAAACAGGAGCGAGAAGCTGTACAAGCCGTATTTTCCAGCTTTTGTATGATCCCTGACGATCCCCGCCGCTTTTCTTCAAAGTCATTTTTCTTTCTTTGGAATTAACGAAAACCTTCCAAAGTTGTACTGAACATCTAGCACAGCAGTGCTAAGCATGTTACTGATGAGAACAAATGAGTTTTGGAAAAATCGAATTTTTCAACAAACCACAGCTTTCGACTTGTGGTTCATCGCAAATTTCATGACTCCGATACATCACTTGTTCTTATTAGCAACATGCTAAGCAGTGTTGGGTTAGATAAACTGCACAACTTTGGAAACTTTTCGTTAACTTTGGAGAAAGAAAAATGACTTCAAAGAAAAGCGCCGGGGATCATCGGGGATCACGCAAATGCTGGAAACTGCGGCTTGTACAGTTTCTCGCTGCTGTTCAATGTGTTCATATACAGAACGTAAAATTCAGATATCTGGAGCTTCAGGATATGAAGCTTTTTTTTAAGCTGCGATCTCCTCCCCGCGGGGATGTTAGTGCATGCCGCCCTTAGTGGACGAATTTGAATTCGAACTAGAGCACGCCGGCTGCGGCAGAGCGCGACACCGTCAAATGCATTTTAAGCTAGTGCGGTATTCTTTTGTGTTATCGTCGACACATTGTGATTTTTTATGTTCTAATGATGGTTGTAATCAGAAGTGAAGAGTTTATTGTTGCTTAGCGATATTTCGTACTACTATGCCCGTTTCTTTACTCTGTTTTCAGGTGAGGAAAAAAGGATGCGCATGGGGAGTTCTTGACCCGAAGTTCAATGAAGCAAGACTAAGTTCAAGACTTACCGAGAAAATTCCACCAATTTTCAAACTTAGTCGTTTTCCAAAATCAACTTGGAATCGTAGTCAAAGAAACGAGCTTGGTAGCACGATTCATCGCTTGAACAAAAGCAACAACTTCAACACCAACTGAGAAAACTGCTAGCGTTCAAAAATCAGTTAAAACATAGGGGAAACACGGAAAAATTTGTTTAAGATTGAAGTACGAGCTGCTGGTGCCGCGCTCTGCCACAACCGGCGTGCTCTAGCTCAAATTCGAATTTGTCCACTAGGTGTCTAGTGGTGGGAGGACGACTATAGGTAGTGGGCCCCCGAATACACCGTATCCCAACTCCACCTCCATTTCATGCGCTAAATCCTGAAAAACCGCTTCAAAACTCCACCAATGACGCCCACTCAATGGAAGTGGACGGCGCTGGTGGAGTTTTGAATCTCCTTTACAGAACTTAGAGCATAAAATGGAGGGTGAGATTGAGGCTACGGTGTATTCGAGGGGTCTACAGGTACGGGTCAGGAGTCACGATTTCTCGCGAAGCGACGCCGCAACGCGACGTCAAGCAGTACAGGCCCCAGCTCCCGTCAGTACTCCTGTAGCAATGTTACTTATGGCATCGAGTCATGTATCTGCCGACCCCCCCCCTTCTCCTCCTGATCCGGAGCCGGGGGAAAAGGGGTGCAGAGGTTAGTTTTCGCGCTCGATTGCAGCCTGAATACTCAGACAACGCTTTGTACGCAGCCAATTTTTAGTTGGATTCGATCTCGCTACGCTGCGCTTATGCTTTCAAAGCTTTGTGTTTCCAAGTTTGATAAGTTAGCATATGGAAGTTTTGAGCAATTTCAATTGTGGTCTTTCAGGCTTCACTGAGGATGAACTTGGTAGTGCGTTCGTGGAGCTGACCAACTTCGACAGGTCGAAACTGAAGTCGGTTTGATTCTGGCTTTTTCTCTAAACATTTTGGAATAATCTGAAAACCTTTTTTGCATACTTGGCTTTCTATTCACTAACAATTGAGAAGGAACTATCTTCTTCTAAAATTGCGCTTTATCACTATGTGCATTTGCTTTGCGAGACATTTTAAGCGCAGTGCTCGTATACTTTCAAGATTAGTACGAGTACTGTTGAGATTTTGAGAGAACTGTGCTGAAGAGGTTGCATTTTCCAAGAAATTAGCTGTTACCTTTTCAAAATCCTGCATGAATAAGCTATATTTAGTATTGCAGCCGCAGTAGTCCTTCATATCTGAATTGGAGGCTAGTTTAGGAAGCATGCATGGCCGAGCAACAATGTATGCATTCATTCGTTCGACCGTGCTAAGTCAGTCCTTTGAGGGTTGTATACAAGTTGTCCCAAAATTATGTGCTTTAATCGTTGATATCCCTTTTTCCAAGAAGTCTTGCTTACCTTTTGATACCATTTTCTAAGCGCTGCAAAATTTATTATAGTATGAAGCGAATCACCGATCGCACTCCGTTACTGGAGGATGACGGTAGGAACTTCTAGGTTTCTGATCCAATAAAGACCTTACGTCTCAGAAAGAAGATTAAACAATCTGCAAACTCGTACATTAGACTAATTAGACTAACTGCTATAACTGAGTGCGAACTTCACACTTTACCGCAGTGCATCCTTCATAAGTTACGCCGCGTAAACCTTGGTAACTGTTCTTACAATGCCTCCTAAGATTGTATTTACACTATGAAAAAGCGCTACAAACCGTTAAAAGCCTGTATACATTTGTTTTTCCATCATCTTTTTTGAGGTGCTTGATAACGCTGAGAGCAAACTAGGGGCGTTCAAAAACGTTTGAATGTGTATCAGTACTATTGTGGAAAAGAATAAATGCCACGTATTATGGTCTTGTTATTGTTGTGAGCCTCTTCAGAGATGCACACTTTCGACAACGACACAACACGGAATAATTCTGCCGTGGTGTCTCGCCCTCGTCAAAGCAAATGGCCAGCAATTTCCATGGACGATGCACTCGCATTCATCGAAAAAGCTGACGTGCCTGTGACCGTGAAGCACGTTCCAATCGCGGTAGCTAAAGTTGGTGAGTCTTTTAACATACATCAGAGTCCACCTCTAGTAGAAAACGATTTCCGATACACTACAAATCTGAATTTTGCAAAAAAAATCCTTTTGTCATCTTTCTTCCATTTTTGAAACTTACTTAAGTGCTCGAAAAAAGAGCCTTTCAGTGTTAACTAGATGTATTACGATTGCCTATGCGTATCATTTTCATTAAGGTCAGGTTTTGGCTGAACGCATCGTTGCTAAAGAAAATGTGCCGGAAGTTCGGACATCGATCAAGGACGGCTATGCCGTACTTGGTAAGTTCGTAGACTTTCTCTCGTTATATATTGAAAGTTAGGGGGTATGAAAGTAGGTACATCGATTGTTAGTCACTATGGGAAATCCGAAATTTTTGTTCACTTTTTGAACTCAGAAAATGTGATGTTATCCTAGGAAATGCTGGACTGCTTCAGCACTGCATTCTTTTTTGAAAATTTGTTGAAAGTGCACAATCTTTTCTTTTGAGCGAGTGATCCACCCGGAGAACGGAAAGTTATTGGCATATCAACTGCTGGCGCCCCATTTATGGGCACTGTCACCGCGGGAGAATGTGTTCGGATTAGCACTGGAGCTGCTGTTCCGGAAGGAGCGGACGCCGTGGCAATGGTGGAGAACACCACTCTCGTCAAGCATGATGTAAGTTTGATTTTGCATGAAATTACTCTATGTACGTTTGCAGATTGACTTTTTCCTATTTCGTATACGATTTATCCTTTAATCCAGTCAAGCGTTTTAGGGCGTTGAAGAACTTGTCATTAAAGTAAACACGGCATTGAAGTCCGGTCAAGATATCAGGCAAGGCGTTTGTTGAGTATACGATTTGCTTTCAAATGTGCCTATATGTTCAGAATGCCAGGAAGTGACGTCAAGAAAGGCGATTTATTATTGGATAAGGGATGTGTGCTTGGATCGGCGGAAATTGGCATTTTGGCTGGAAGCGGCAGACGTTCCGTTCTGATGTATAAAAGATCGAAAGTTTGCGTTATGTCGACGGGAAATGAGGTTGGTTAGTGAGATCTCTAGTAATGAGTCTGGCACCTTGCTCAATATTTCGCGTTGTTATCGTTTTGAGTCTCCGCTAGTTCTAGTTCTACTCGTTTTTCAGCTAGCGGAATGCACTGCTGAAGAGGTTCCTCTCGGCCACATTCGCGACACCAATCGCCCGCAATTGATTGCGCTGTTTACTTCGCATGGAATCAAAGCCATTGATGCTGGCATTGCTGTTGATAGGTGTCGTATTGAGTGTTCGAATCGAGATCATATGATTAGACTTTTTTTGCAGGAGGGAGTGCCTTATGGAGGCTATTCGTGTTTCATTCCAATATGCACACGTCATTGTCACTTCTGGAGGTGTTAGCATGGGCGAAAAAGATTTGTTGAAGGATGTACTTGTGAATGATTTTGGTTTTGAGGTAAGTGGGATTTGTTTTCAATAAGATGCTATTGGTAAGCGGGTTATTAGTCTTCACTTGCAACTTTTTCCATCTGCATGTTTAGATTCATTTTGGAAGAGTTTGGATGAAACCTGGTCTTCCAACAACATTTGCTACAGGTGAAATATGTGGAGATAGAAAGTTTGTGCTAGCTCTACCAGGTAAGTTCATATTGATTTCCCATGAGGCACATTTTTCCACGAACGTTTAGGAAATCCGGTTTCAAGTTGGGTGGCAGCTCAGTTGTTTGCAGTCCCACTCTTAAAGAAAGCAGCTGGACATACCAAAATTTTCCAGCAGGAGATCAAAGTGAAGGTGCTTCAGTTTAGCATTGTCATGGCCTCCTAGTATTGATGATGTTTGTCTCAGCTTGGGGAATACATAAAACTGGACGCTCGACCTGAATATATGAGAGCGTGGCTGCAGTATGAGAGTGATATGCCCACTGCGATTACAACAGGAAATCAGATATCTTCCAGGTGAGTAAGAGATCTCCTTTCTTCTCTAAGATCAATTTAGATGGTAGCGGAGTTCGATTTTTTTAGATTGATGAGTCTATCCGGCGCTAACGTTTTGCTGAAAATTCCGTCTAAGACAGATGAGCGTACAAACCTCCCAGCTGGAACGATCGTCAGCGCACTTTGGCTTGGAAAAGTATAGTATTTTTTGTTTGATTCACAGTTTTAGATGCTTTTTACGTGTGTCAGGTATCTCTAGTATGGCATATTATACAAGTTCATAATGGTAGCATTATCATGTCATTTCATAATTTTCATGCCATTTTAGAATTTTTAGTATTGTGTCGTGTTACTGATACCTCTTCTCAATTTGCCCACCAGATGACTTCATTTTGCCTCAGATTTTTATATTCACTTGCCATTTTTCATGCTAAGCTCAAAATTCTCTTTTTTTTTTCTCGTTGCCTTTCGTTACATTTAGCAGTCTTTTATCTGAATAATATTCTTATTTTTACTTTCGTTCGCTGTGAATTCTGTTACACTTTGTGATTTTGATACTAGCCATATTTGTATTCTGATTCGGTGAAATCCCTGAACACTGTGATTAAAAAGTATGACCTTGTTTATTGCTTTTTATTCGAATGTAAATGTCATTGTATACTTGGATCACATCCTGTGGATATAGATAGTATATTTCTTGCTATAGGAAAAGAGGTTAGTTGAAATGGCTACTGAGGCGTTGAACAAGGACATCGAGCGTGTTCAGGAGAAGTTGCGCGAATTGGAAGGATCAATAGCGAATCTTAGGCCAAGTCGCAGAGAATATGAGGGGTGGGTTTTGTTCGGATATCAAACTTACTTTTTAGTTAATCTACATTTTCAATGTCCATCTTATGCTATTACAGGGGTGGTCCGGGTCTCAAACGTCGCATTTCCCACGAGGGGTTCGGTAATGATCGTTATTCGAACGGGAGGTTAGTACATCTCACTCATCCCAGCGCACAAACTTTTCATTTTTGTTTTCGTAATGTGCTTTCTTCCAGTGGTCGTGTGACAGTAGTGAGCGATGCATCGCCAATGGGCTTCGGTAGACGAAGAATTGAGTAAGTATTACATCATTATGTTGTGTTTACGTTCACGCACCGAAACTGTCAGTACGGTGTGAAAAGAGTTCCAAGAGTTGTAAGCTTTGAACTTTTCTGTTTCATTCTAGAAAAATTACATCCAGCCCAGAGGCAAAGCATATTTATGCCCGGTCCAGAGTTAAATCTTCTATCATCAAGCACATCCTTGTTTATTAATGAATGCACGCCATGTATTCATGAATTCTGCGATGTAGAACCACATTTAAATGTATGCATTTCAGAATGGTGCGCAGCGATGAACGCCCAGGCAAGCGGCAACGTTTGGATTACGACGATATGGAAGACGAAGATGATCGTGATATCCGTCCAAAAAGGTAACATCTTGATATTGAATTCCACGTTAAACTGCTTCTCATTTGCTTTATGCATTCGATTCAGGACATTAGCATCAACAGTAGTCATGCCATCTATCGAAACGAAGAGCCGCGAGGAGAAAATCGAGGAAATGAATAAAAATGAAAAGAAAGAAGTTACCACAAGGTATGTTCCCATAACTATGTCTGAATTATCTTGCTCGAAGTTTTCTTTTTTGCTTTGGTGCCGTAATTTTGTCCATTGATTTGTTTCGAATATGGGGCTTTTTTTTTCAAACAATTTCATTTTTTATACAGAAACCGTCGTATGTTCTCGAACCTCCTCATGGGCACGCTCACTCGTTTTCAGAAAGACGAGAAAAAGATACAAAATGTAGAGAAGATTCAAGTAAGTGGTTTTTGGTAGCCATCTTTCTTCTTTCAAACCGACATTTGCTTCTTAGGCAGACAAGTACAAAGAAGTTGAGAAGCGGCTCGAAGACAAGAAGCGCGAAGACCGCGAAAAGGTACTCTATTTAAGACTTGGGCGTCATATCTGTTGTGCATTCGTGTTCTTATAAGCACTCCATTTGTCAGATTATGGCTGAACGTCAAAAATTATTCGATGAGCGTCGTGAACAGGAAAAAGAGTTGCGCGCACTGCAGCGTAAAAAGGCACTTATTCAATATGTGAGTGGTACTTGGTCTATATTTGCCTCTCCATGAAATTGCATTGCATTTTGCAGGCAGAAGCAAAGAAGGAGCATTACAAGCTGCTGCGCAACTTTATCCAGACACAAACAAAACCTACATTATTCTTTGCGCCAGCAAAACATTCGATGCGCTCGCTCGAACTGCTAAAAGCTTCCGAAAAGGCCATTGATGGTATGTTCAGTGTTTTTTCCTCTATCTATTTTATACCGATTTCCTTACGGAAGGATTTCAAATAGACATATTATAGTTAACTTTCTCTTCGTTTGATCAAAGCTTCTTCCAAAAAGTTTAAGTCTTATAGTATCAATGATATGTTATATAGGACGTAATTTTACTCTTCTTTGACGCCAGCTTATGACTGTTCTGTACACGGAATTACAGGTCTTATGGAACTGCGGCAGAAAGAGCTTGAGCGTGAGCTGGAGAACAATGTTGACGATGAACATCACGAGCAAAACACCGCCGAATCCAACGATACGGAGGCTGGCAATTCCAAAGAAGCCACAGTATCGATTAGGAGGAATCGTGATCGCAGCTATTCACGTAGCGGCGACGAGGACGATCGTGAAAAGAGTCCAGAACAGCCGGAAGCCAAAGAAACGAGCGCCGCACATGAGGAGGTGCACGAGAACAACGACGTGGACGAAGCCATGGGCGAAGAGGAGAGAATCCAGCCAGACGAGGAGCCAATGGAGAAGGACGATTAGGTAATAGGGTGAGTTCTAGTATTCAGTCGTTTCGACAGATATCTTTCTTCGTCGTTCTGGGTACTCGCTGGGAGCAGTCGCGGTATTACCGCGTGATCTCAGCCACTTTTTCCACATGCTTCCAAAAATTTTTGCTATTTTCATAACGTCTTTTGCGCGCTTTTGATCATTACCATCACTGGTCTAAATTGAATCTAAACAACATATGTTTTGCTGTATATGAAGAATAGAGCATTTTGCGCGTTCGAATTGAATGAAGTCATTGTGTATGAGATTTCGTTTTTTTTTTGAAGAAGTTCTTCCTTTTGTATAGCCCCATATAAATGTTTTGTTTACAATGCCACTATGTTGGTTGTTATTATTCGTTGGTCCCTGCAGTTTGTTCGTTTATATATATAGAGGGCCTTTACAATAAATATTTAAGTTCATGTGGCGCAAATTTGACAAAGATTATCGTACATGTTGCGTGACTTTGAGCGACAAAGTTGCAAAAGATCAACAAAAAGGACTATAGATTTACGGTTTGAGTCAAGATTGATTGATATGTTCCGCGTCCATCTACAAGGCAAATGTTATGCATGTAATCAAACGGATTCGCACATAAGCATGAGGAGTATGAAGAGGAAATAAATTAGTAAACAATCGCGATTGTAAAGCTAACGTTCATGTCAATACATGCACTGTGTAGATTCATAGGACGGTTGCTGTCATAAATCTCATTTGCTTAGCAGCGAAAAGCAAACGTCATGAGTATATGTAGGGCGTCCAAAAAAATGTGCGTACTGTTTGATTGTTAATAACACTTTTGTAATGAAGTCTTTCGAAACTTTATGTTCATTTTGTAGAGCTGGCTTCATCTTAGATTTACGGTATGGAGCGGATTACCGACTGCTCCCTGTTGTTATAGGATTATGGTAGAAATTTTGAAGAGGATTTTGAGCCATGAATGGCCATATTTTGCCTCAAAAAGAAAACAGAACTTCTGAAAACTCTTACCTTGAGCGAATTAGAGTTGCTGATTCTAAGTGTGAAGTTCGCAACTCAACATAATGCTTCAGTAAAAAGCGTTCATGAAAAGTGCGGTCACACCGTTTAAAAAGCTTCGCAATCTTGTACATAGTTGAGTTTTGAGCTTTTTTCACAGTGACACCACGTGCTTGAAGTTTCTACCGTAATCCTACAGTAACAAAGAACGATCGATGGTTCGTTCCATACTGTGAATCTGAGTTGAAGCCAGCTCTACAAAACGGTACCTAATCTTCGAAAGACATCATTACAAGATAATTATTAGCAGTCAAATAGTAGGCATATTTTTTAAACACCCTGTAATTGTGTAGTTTGTATGTAATTGGAGTTTACCCAAAGTTTGAACTTTCAAGATTTCAAAGTTTGATCCACTCGTCTTCTCAAACCTTGTTTCGCTTGTTCAGTAAGTTCGTGTATGCGGGATTTTTTTTTTGTTTTCCGAATCAGTCTGTAATATTAGCCATTGGTAGAAGTATTTGTCGAAGGAACCGCTGCGGAAGTTTTCACTACCATATGCAAACCGCCTCGATCTACAGTATGCCACAAGACCCTACAGTAAACGTTTTCGTGATTGGGTAGAGCATTATACTAACGCTGTGTAAACAAGTGAAAGTGATTCTACTGTGCAGAAATGGTTATTGGTGATAATTGTGCGCGGAAGCGGATGCTATCAGAGTTGTAATGTTCCTTTTCTCTATTTGTTTGTAACTCAGAAGGCTTCCTGATCGTCTTGCAACATCGGAGATACGATTTTTATCTGTAGAAGTTAGCAAATAGGGATTTTAAAATCTTTATTGGTCGCATCATATATGCAATACAAATCATATTCTTCCTCTTTCAAAAAACATCTTCAAGCTCATTTAATGTTGACTAGAATTATTTGAGGAAGTGTTGTTGTGTAAAGTACTTTGCATACCCTTAATTTCGAGAGGAAATCAGTACATTTCACTTCTAGCAGTGAAATGTGAAGGAAAATAGTTTGTAAAGGCCATTTGTCACTACGAAAGTTCAAATTCCTGGTATAGGAACGACCGCCAACAAACGACGCCTCTACGGATTACTGGTCCTCGCACGGTAAAGGATATTCGTCGACGATAGCCCCGACTCGTGCAGTTACACTACCTTGGGCATGTCTTATTGGAGGCCTTTCCAGCTTGACAGTACGCTGCAGCGCACGGGGACACTTGGTAGCTTGCAGCATTTCTGTCCTTTCCCTGTCCTGTCCTACTGTCAAGCTGGAAAGGCTCCACAAAAGCACGCTCATGGTGGTGTAATTGCACTATTTGGAGCAGTCGTCGACGAATATTCTTTATACATTAGCATGTGTGAGTGGATTAGTGACCTGCGGAGGCATCGCCTAAGCGCGATAGTCGTTCCTTCCGGGACTCTTTGCATGGAAGTTTTCTTTCTTGAATTTTACTCTCGAAATTAAGGCTTTGAATCACTTTGATTATAAATATTCAAGAGGCTGGTCAGATCCTTTCCTATACCCGAATATGTCCAGTATGTGAGATCCTATGTTCAGTAGATCATCAAATCATAGTATGAGGTGGAGGAGCATGATTGTTGATAGAGGAAACGAGAGGAGTATGTTCGCCGCCACCACCGCCATGTCGTCGTGGTCCATTGCTTCGATGATGGATTTGTGGATGTTGCTTTATCTGATCTACAGAAAGTGCACCTCTCCTCTTTTTTGGCATTTTTGATCGTGCTTGCGTATGCGAATAGAACATGGCAAAATTGGAGACAATAACCTGTAATAGGAGATTGAATAGTTCTTGACAATAAAAAAATCTGAAGAAACTAAGGTACTTACTGGTACTGGCAGAGCTATCGTAAGCACACCAGTGAGAGCACAAATTGAACCAATCAACCTTCCAAGATATGTGTGAGGAGTAATATCACCGTAACCAATGGTAGTCATGGTGACTATCTACAAAAAAAGGTATTCAGAAAATATCTCACATTTCATGAGCATTGAGCGTGCCATAGTGGAGAAAGTTTGAGCGAAATAACCCACTAAAGTCGTGATTGGCTACTGTGAGCAGGGGGCGGGGCCAACCAATCACAATCATGCGTCAGTTTTTTTTTTATAAAACAGCATTGTTGTGTGGTATGCCATATTAAGCAAGTCATAAGGAGGGTAATTCAAGCGATAACTCGCTAAAGCTTTGATTGCTTGTTCCGACCTATTGGACGTGGCCAACCAATCAAAACAATGGCGTCAGTTTTTTTGTGAACAGCGCTCCGATGCTGAGTCGTACTCTGCGGGTAAGATGCGCGTCGTAAGGAAGAAGATCGAGCGAAATGATTCGCGAAAGCTGTAAGTGGTTGTTTCGAGCTAGGGCGTTGCCAACTAATCACAACGTTGGCGCCAACTTTCTTCGTAGAAAACAATATCGTGGTATGTATGGCACACTTTGTGGACATTAAGTATGTCCCAGGAAGAAAACATTGGCGAGGTAAGCCCCAAAAGCTGTGATTGGTCGTTCCGAGCCAATGGGCGTGGCCGACCAATCACAGCTATGCTGTCGCTTTTTCTTCGAAAGACAACATTGTGCGAGTGTGGTATGAATGCCATAGAAGCGATAATATTACTCACTGCCCACCACAATCCAATCGGTATGCTTTGAAACTGGTTGTCAGGATTTGGCTCCACTCGTTCTGCATAATATACCAATGATGCGAATACGACGACACCCAAAACGAGGAAAAATACAAGAAGCATAAGCTCTTTTGCAGAAGCTCTGAAAATAGCAAAAATGATTTTTTGTGATATGAAAAGGTCAGAAGTACCGTAACCCACGCTAATGAGATTGTTTTTCCTACCTGAATGTGTGCATAAGAATTTTTAACCCGCTATTATGATGAGTGAGCTTGAATAATCGCATAATTCTAATAATCGAGAAGAATTCGAGATCCGCTGAGGCACCAAAAGTATTAAATAATACATCCATATAAAATGTAACCGTAGCAACAATATCTATCAAATTTACTGGAGCCTGAAATTGAAAAATTGGGTGCATTTCGAATGCAAATATGATGAATTTACCTTCAAGTACTCCATGCGGGACGGGCAACATGTGAATCGTATCAATATTTCAATTGTAAACCATATATTGCATAATGTTTCTACCATCTGAAAATCATTTCAATGATATGCAGTCTTTTCAACGCTTATTTTATCCAACAAACAACGTATGGTTTATAGTACGATACTGCGCAACAAATCGATCAATAGTAGGCGGAGTTGGCGTCAACCAATCAGCGCTGACTCCGCCCACCTCTGTTGATTCGCTGACCGGTAATAGCACTCGTTTTCGCATGAGAAAAACGATTGTTTCTCAAACGAGTACAACTGAAAATAACAAAAAAACGTACCATAAAGCCCGGATGAGCTTTAGAATTGGTTTTATCCACGGTAAGTCCAGCTGGCCTGTACTTAAAGTGACTGGCTGACCGTGCTTCTCGTGATAGGTTACCCATTGGCGAGATTTCCGATATACGTAGACCCGGATGAGTTTTCAAACAAAATACCAATATTGCAGTGATTAGAAAGAATACGGAAATTATTGCAATGACCTGAAAAGTTGACATTGTGTGGATTACTGCTGTCGCGACACGCGAGCGACTTTTTCTCGGCATGCGCACGTTTCATATTGACAGAGTTTGTATTTCTTCGTGAGAGTTGCCAATAAAGTAAATTCTTTGTATAATCTTGCGATAATAGTTATGCAAACAAGGATTTTTTTTTTACAAAATCGCGTTGCAGTATGTCGCAGTGAAAATAAGCGTGAAATTGTGCAGAATTCGTGCACAAGTCGCGAAGATATTCCAATGTTTTCTAGTTATTACTTACCTTAGCCGCTTTAGACGAGCCCGGTTCATCAAATAGTCGCCATATTTTCGGTTTCAACCTTTGCCAGCTGCTCAAGCTGTCATTATGATAATCATCTTCCCAACCAAATCGCTGATAAAGCTCCTAAAAATTAAGGTTTGAAAGTTTTTGCCAAAGAAGTTATAAATAGACAAAGTGTTTACCGGTCCATCAGCATTATCAACTTCGATATCCAGCTCATCCAGCGTTTTCAACACTTCTTGGGTGTCTCGCGTCCCTGATAACGTCATCCAACAACAAGGTTCGCATTCATTCGAGTCTAGGCCCCAGTACTGCAATGAAGTTGTTATGTTATTGTAACGTTTCAAACGACTGATATAAATAACTTTGTATTTCGAAAATAAATTGCGTTAAATAAACTGCATTTGAACTGAGCATCACTCTGATTTTCGCTGGATTGTGCACAAGGATATTTGGGGTAGCTGTGCATACGGATTTTTCAAAATTTATCTCTTTCTACGTAGAAGGTACCGGAAAAAAGCAGAGAAAGAACAGCCTAACGAGATTTATGGATTGAATTGGTTTCGATCAGGCCGTTTTTTTCCTTTCAAAGAGTGAGAAACCCTTTGTATAGTATCTTGTTGAATTACTACCTGACAATAATTCAATTATAGCAAAATATGCTTAGTTGAGGTGTAACTTTGAAAGTTTACTTTGAGCAATTTCGTCTCCAGATACAGAAAGTCCGACCACCTTGAAACGAAGCGAGAAGTGAAAAAGAGTTTGGCGAATGTTTTAGGACATGTAACGGTAAATTAGGCAAGGCATTGCCATTTCTGGACACCTTCCCCTCATTTGGCCTTACATATGTCTTATACTAAAAAAGTATAAAAGGATCAGGTCTATCGAAACTATTGGACCCTCATTATCTCAGTATAATGTGTTGCAAAAGTTCTCAAACTTTCTCGTATTGTACCGTTTGTGATGTATTCATGAAAGGAATATTTATTATATATTAAAGAGCAAATTTGGAGCAGAATCAAAAAATTGGAAAAAACCGAAAATAACGGTTATTCATAGAGAGAATCACTAAGGCCCGTATGCACGTACATCCCCGCGGGGAGGGGAGGGGATCTGAGAGGGGAAGAGCCATATCTCTCTGCTTTAGATATCTTTCTTCTTTCTTCTCTATCGTGCTCATGAGAGTTCGCATACCCTTATATCTGCGCATAATAGATACCAGGTTACTGCTATACAAGATTAAATATTCACTATTTCGTCTGATCCCCTGGGGATCCCCAGGGGATCACCTCACATTTTCAAAGTTATTTATCTTTCTGAAAACTCGATGAAAATGTTCTAAAATTGTACTGAAGATATACTACGATACTGCTGAGCATGTTTTCAACAGAAGAAATTGAATCTGAAGATTTTGATTTTTTCGATAATCCCTGGCTCGCGAGCAGCGGTTCATCGAGGATTTTGATATCTTGAGATTTCACTCATTTCTACCATAAATATGTTTAGCAGTGCTGTAGTATATCCACAGTACAATTTTAGAGCATTTTCATCCGGTTTTCAGAAAGATAAATGACTTTGAAAATGTGAGGTGATCCCCTGGGGATCCCCAGGGGATCAGACGAAATAGTGAATATCTAATCTTGTGTGGCAGTAACCTGGCATCCGTTATGCGCAAGTATCAGTGTATGAGAACCTTCAAAACCAAGACAGAGAAAGAAGAAGAAAGATACGTAGATTAGCGAGATATGACGCTTCCCCTCTCAGATCCCCTCCCCTCCCCGCGGGGATGTACGTGCATACGGGCCTAAGAACTTTCCTCATTTAAAAAGGGTAGATCATGAAGCAAAAACCATCAAAAGAATTTCGGGTCTGTTCCCAGGATCTAGCTTTCTACAGAAGTTTGAGCTTGATTGTTTTTATCTTTAGGTTATATTAGGTTGTACCGGAAGTTTGTTTGCACCATTTTCAAAAAAATCGTAACTTCTTTCTTTTATTAGGATCTTGCATGACAAAAATAGTGTTAGGAAGTGCAAAGCGTATATTTTTTAAGGACCCTTGCTTGCTCTATACTAAGCTTCGGTTGCAGGGATAGAATTGGGAGATAGAAATCACTTCAATTCCGGAATTTTGAAGCTAACCCGTTAAAAATTCCAAAACCTTGCCATAAAATAGGAAACAGGCTGTAACCTAGATTATGTGACCCCTCTTTCTACTGGAGCAAATCTGTGCTGTAAAAACCCAATGATTATATCCCTATATTACGCAAAGTTGTCATATTCGCCTTCTCACAGATTGTGTTAGCAGGTTTCAAATTTCATTATGTACAATAGAAGCACTTATCGGTATAGTACAACATCTTCCGATCCCTGACTGCTCTGTACTTTTTTCTATAGAACATGAGTGTACCCCCACTCTTCTTGGCTGTTATCATAGACATCTCACTACGCGCGAGTACGTTAGGTGGTCTCAAATTTCATTAGTGTAACCGTCAGAAATTTCGCATGGCGTGATCTTGATGCGTCTGTGAATGCAGTGTACAGTAGAAAGTCGAGGGTCATTTCCATTTTTTGTGAGAATATGAGAACTACGGTTCATTTTTTTAATAGAGAAATCAGGCTGGCAGGTGTGGCGTCTAGTATTCAAAGGTTATAAAGTAGTGCACCTGAATCATATTAAATCTGAATAAGCTTGACTGAACTGATACTTAATGCCCAAGGGAAAGTTGAGAGAGGGAGGGAGGGGGGGGGGGGGGAGGGTGGTCGAGTGTATAGCAAATTCCGAAGAGAAGTCGCTCCTCCGGGATCTGAGTGAAATATACAAGACTATCAAAAATTTCTTGCTTATCTTGCAATTCAGTAGAGCGCACAATTTTCTTGGTAAAGTGTAAAAAAATCAGTAAAGGTCTAAAAAAGTTTTTACGGGGGGGGGGAGGGCGGGACAAATTCTTGTCCAGTAATGAAGCATTAGCCAAGCCCTTCGTAAAAACCTTTGGGGATCCCCCACAAGTTAATCGCTGGCTCAAATTCAAATTCTTCAAATATAGGGCGAGACATCTGCCACTCAACGAACAAAATTCTTCTACAGTGAATTTTTAGAAATTTCAAAAATCAATTCCAATTATTTACAAGTCAAAAACAAGTCACTCGCGCTATCTTATAACTCATGTAATGTACTGCCTGAAAATTTGTAACTTGTTCTCGAGAAGGAGGAGGGGAGGGAACCTGGAACCACGATCGGAGGATATACGGTTACAAAAGAGTTTTTTTTACAGATTTGAACCAGCTACGTTAGATTTCCAACAAAGGCAATTTTCCTACTAGGGGGTCAGGTAAACAACTTAGCATGACATTCAAGCTGTCTTTTTTGAATAAAAATATGAAAGTTCTCAATTGAACGAGATTACCTTCGGTATCTTGTTATTCATATATCTCCCCACTTGACCGCGAAATTTTAGAAAATTGCCTATGTCTTAAAATTGTACAAGTAACTTGTTTTTACTTTCAAAAAATTTCGAAAATTCAAATCAACCTTTGAAAAAAATTCTTCCAGTTCATATTAATTGAAATAGAGAATAAATTCTATTATGCACTCTTGGCGAGATGGGAGGAGGGGGAGGAGAGAAGAGAAGGAGAAGAAAAAAATTGGGATCAAGCACGCCACTTGTTCATTACCCTTTTGAAAATATCACAAGATTATATTCAAAAACCGGAATTTTGAAAAATTGTTTGCAGTCACGACCACCACACAGAACCAAAAGTGCAATTCAAGTATAAACCCTATGCCTTACCTTCAACTCTTCCTCAAATAATGGACCGCAAACATCTAACGGGTAGTGAAGTTTCCCAGTACGATAATAATTCAGAATTTGCGAGAATACGCCTGGATGTCGATCGAAAAAGTACTCATTCAGTACAGGATCGTAATTCGCTAGATTTGTGGTCAAGCGGGAAAGTCTGCAATTAGGGATTTTTCGAAATCAACTCTAGAAGAAAGAGTGGCTTACCTTGTAGCTGGAATCTTCTTCAATGTGTGTTTATATGTTTCATGCCTAACACCTCCAACATTCAATATTATCCTATATTCTGAGTCCATAACAGTGTTTCTGAAAAGAAGAAATTGTGGCTGGTTACTGTAGCTAGTACCAATGTCCTTTACATTTGTAGATACAAAATAGTAGGTTGCAAGTTGCAAGTGTAGAAAATTGTAGGCTTTGAGTACAATCTATCTGTAGAATTCTGATGGGAGATGGGAAATTTGCAGGGTTTGAGGATATTTATAGCCGTTAAGCTTGCATTTGCTCATGTAGTCATCAAATGCATGTTTTCTCGTCAGTTTTACAATAAATTTGCATTTACAGCGTCTTCAAACTCAATATAAATTCTAAATTGAGGAAATAGGATGAAATGAGCGAGCGCAAAACGAACTGCCTTCGGGGGGAATCGAACCCCCGTCGAATGCTTGGAGGGCATCCATGCTAACCATTACACCACGAACGCCTGAGTGTTCTCAATGCTAGAACTCTACTTGACGTATTCCCTTGAGCGCGAGTGGAGACAGTGTATTGTTGAGCCTGTCAGTGACGTTTCTAGAGCTTTGTTTGGTGTGTTTTCTTGAACGCAAGCGGGGACCGTGAATCTCTTTGATATCGAAAACATTTTTTCTGCTAAAAATTCTTGAAAAAATGAATAAGGTTAGAGAAACCGCCGAATAAGTAATTTCTACAAGGCAGGAAAAAGAAGTAATATCTCAGGCAGAGTGAGCTCATGGTAAGTGAGAAAAGAGCTAGAAATGTCTATGCTATTAAAGAGTCATAATTATGGAAAATCTCTCAGCATTATTCATTTATAACCTCATAAACTACAACAAATCTTGGAAGAGAGTAAACAACTAGTATACCACTCAGAAAGCAAAGAGGCATTGCAAGAAGGCTAAGGCAGCAGTTGAAAAATTACGGAAAGCCGACACAATGTTGATTGTATTTTCGGCCAAACGTAATCGATTGGAAGGAATAAATATAGTAAATGAACCAAGGACAAGAAAGCAATGTGTACTGCATCAGAGATACTGTAGGTTCCACTGCTCTCTCCATTCTCCCACAGAAAAGAAAGGCAAGTTTTCAGAAGTTATTGGCATAAGGAGTAGTGCAATGATTGTTGTTTACATACGATGATGATGCAACTTATTTTTGAGAGTGAAGTTGAGGCAACTGTGAAAACTCGAAAATTTGCGAATGTAAAAAAAAACACGTATTAATCAGTGCACAGAGAATTGTGAGGATATGACGTTACACGAACTCGCAATTAGACCTTTCCCATTTTGCGTCTTAAGTACTGAGACAAAGTACACCGGTCAAAAAGTTTAACCAGCAACTTTAGGAGCAACTCCGCCCAACAAGAATGTAGCATGGAAAAGCTTGGTAGTGATTTTCTGCAATATACATTGTGAGAAAGAAATAAAGAAACGCATAGCGTATGATGCGCCCGAGCTTTTATCTACTCAGACAACTGACCGGAACTTCTGCAGGTCGTTGAGAAAGTTCCGCCAGGTCACCCGAGGAAGCTGCGTTCATGTGCTGCGGAGTTCCCAAATGAGATGCTGCGGAAGTTCCGAAGAATACGAACTACAATAACAAAAGGAACACCAAAGCGAAATTAGAACCTTACTCGAGAGCGAGATTTGAAACTCTAAGGATGACATATTCGACAATGCACTCTAGTTGTTGGCGAGAGAACATCGTAAGAGATGACACATTTGGAACTTGCGGAAGTACTGGCAGGCTAAAGTACTGCGGTACCGTCAGCGTTTTTCGGAAATTCCGCAGCGCTTTGTAAAAAGTTCTGCGGAAGTCAGACTCTGCTAGTCTGACGCGAAAATCTTGCTCAAAAGCTCCTATTCCCAGGATTTCCACTTTGTGATAGTGAACAAAGTTCTGCGGAGCCGCTGCAAATTTGGCTTGTCCTGCGGAAGCTCCGGTAAATTGTCTGAGTAGAAAAATGGAGAAAAAGCGTTTTCCAAAACTATCTCAAAGTCATGAGGTTCAGTGCCGCAAATACGCTAAGTAAAGGGCTTAATATTACGTTTTGCGCTTTTAGCATTATGAATCGAAATTCAAAGCACATGGAGTCAGTTTTTCCCTCGAGAGAGACCTATTGCCTTGTTTACCTTAGCAAGAAAAGGTCACAAGAGCGATTGATTTCCAGAATTGTAGGTAGGAAATTTCCCAAAATTGCAATTGGAGAGTCAATAATATAAAATGCAAACAGGTAATATATGGAAACATGCAAATGACTTGCAAAAATGTGCTTCCTGAGGTTTGCAAAGACAGCGCACTTTGTTGTAATAGTCGAAAACCAGAAATTGAGCAGAGTTGAAGAAGTATGGGTGTTTAGAGGCACCGCTCATCCAGATTCTTGACTTTTACGTCTTGGGCGTTCCGGGGCCTTCTCCTTCCGAATATGAAGTCGAGAATCCGGGAGAGCCCCAACAATTCCCGTTCCGGAGAACCCGCAGGCCTCTCCGGAACGCCCATTTGATGAGCGCGAACGGATGGGCGGGCATTACTGGAGGAGGGGCGGTGCCTACCAGGGGTCCTCATGCGTCTTGCAATTCCGAAGCGACACTTTGCCCAGCAGCTTACGCATTGGCTTCATAGGGGAGGCCTACTATCACAAGCTGCCAAGAACTCAAGAGCCCTAAACTTTAAATGCACGATGCCTTCAAGGAATGAATGTTTCTTTAAAAAAGATTTCTATAGGCGAGAAAGTGCATATGACAGACATTTCGGACGATTAACGGATGCAAAACAATGTAATTGTATGGGGTGAGCTGGGGGGTATAGGGACGGAGGAGAACAATTAGGCGGGAACTGCACTTGCAGAAGCGGGAAGTGGAAGTATAGGGCAAGTTTCACTTGAGAAGCATCAAGCATGTAAGATCTGAATTCTTCGCAACACAATTTCATGCTTTCATCTCATTTTTCTTCCAGTGTGGGAGAATGAATAACAATAGAAACCAAACATACCTCCACAAAACAAAATTAAATCAATTTTTCTTCTAGGCTAAAACCGGGAACGTGTGGAAAATCTTTTTTTTCTCGAATTCCACAATTGGAAACATTGGAAATAATTGTACTTGTGGTCCGTAATTTTTTTGGAGGCTACAGAAGAAATGCTTTTCGAATGAAGGGGTTTTTGAATGCTTTATTGCAAATTTTCTTGCGGGCCCTATCCTATAACTCTAAATAATTGGAAAGAGGGGTTAACCACCCTAAGAAAAATTTTTTTTACAAGGGCGAATTGAGTTTTCAAAAATTTCAAGGATATTCCAAACTTCAAACAAACAAAATTTTGGCCCCTCCCCCCCCCCCCTCACATTCTCAAATTAATGGCATAAACGGATGAAAAAGAATGGGAACTTTTTCATGGAGCAACTTATTATTTTTTGAATTTGAATGCAATTTTTGAATTTTTATTTTGAAGAGTCTCTTGAAATTATATTAGGTCGTTCCGAAAGTAATGTCGCTTTTTTCAAACGAACGCCACATCTTGTGGAATAAAGGTATGTAAGGCCCCGGTCAGACTTCACGCGACTTAATCGTCGCGACCAAATCGCCAAGATTTCCATTCATTTTCATTTCACATTCAAAAATTTCGGTCTGGAAAAGTATCACAACCGAATGCAAGTTGATCTGCATGGAATGATGTTGTAACAGTTGTCTCCTCGCGATTCAGTCGTGACGATCAAATCGCGTGAAGTCTGCCCGGGGCCTAAGAGGTTTTGGTAGCATTTGATGCAGCATTTCATTCTCTTTCTAAAGGTTATATAACTAACGCACAAAATTTGATAACTTTTCGAAAAATTATCAAAATCTGCGACCCATGCTTTTTGAGAAGGCCAAGTTTCACAATTTTTCTAAATTTTTATAACAACCCCCGGAAGGAGTCCAAGTTATGTATGGATAGAGCAAACCCTACGGGAAGCAGCACAACTCTTTTCACTTTCCATAGCTCGTCATAATTTTTGTATAGATTTTTTGACGGAACCACCGAATCTTTGCAGGCTCGTCTCAGACACAAATGCACTAAACACCAATAAATCTTCGATTTTGAGACTTACAAAAGTGTATTGTGGCTTGACACTATATTTACAAAGCAAATGAGTATTTGCCGCTTCAGATTAGCAACTTTCGAAAATTCCGAGTACAGCCTTGGGCGCCCTGGAAAACCTGAACTACGATGATTTTATCCCGGAAAACCTTATGAATCGGAAACAAAAAAACAACTGATAGAAAGAGGAGAAAAAGCTGCGTCGAATGACACCCGAGTTGCTTGCCGGTTGTTGTTCTGTGAGGTTTGAATTGACCAAATATGGAATTTGGTGGCATTGAAAAATTGGTTCCGGAAACTCTAAGAAGCAAGCTAAGGTAAAGAAAAAAATTACTCTGTGTCCTGTAGGAATTGCTTTATCTATCTGTCGCTTGTACTTTTCCGGAGAGTAGGTACAAAAATTTAAAAAAATTAGCCGAACTCCACCACGGCAAAAAACATGAGTCGCAAATTTTGTTAATTTTTCTAAAGCTTATTAGATATTATGCATTGAAATTGCAACCATTAGAAAAAGAATGAAATGCTGCATCGAATGCTTCTAAGATCTCTTGAAATATTGATTCCCTGAAATGTGGCGTTCATTTGAAAAAAGCGACATTACTTTCGGAACGACCTAATACAATGTCATGCAAGTGAAGGCTTGTACACTTTTGAATTCCAGAAAATTTTTTCTAGAAAAAAGTTTTCGCCTATTCGTAGTTGCCAATTTTTGCGAAAAAATCAAAGCTTCGAATTCACAAACGGGGATATGCACGTTATAAAAACTGTTTGTAGGTCGGTTCAGTTCAAATCCCCCCCCCCCCCCTTCTCCCTGCCAAATTTTTTTGTAAATATAAAGAAGCGTGGACGAAGCCAAGCAAATGTCTCCCCTAAATAGCAGTAATTTTATCCGTAAACAAAAGTACAAATGTATTCTAAGGTTATACGAACAGCATCAAAGCACGACATTGGAAACCCGCAGAAATGGAGAATAGGACGGCTGATTTGTACTTTTATACTACATTAGAACTTTAGTGATTAGTGCCTTGACATTACCTCGCACAATAACAGATGCTACCGTAATCCACTAAACTCTAAGTAATCTTTTGCAGGTCATGCTAAATGCTAATGTTAGTTAAAAGAGGAAAATGAGTCTAGGGGAGCAAGGAAGTGGAAAAAAGAGCAGTGGGGCTGAAACCTACACCCATTCGCCCTTTAAGATTTGAACTTTAGGGTCATCAGTACTACGGTATCACATTGTTAGTTCATTAAATGGTTCATTTTCCTTGAATCACTATGGGATCTTGCACTTTTGTTTGTTTGAACCCGAACGCGCGCAGATCCGACGCAAAAGGAAGAAAATTAGTTTTTACAAAGCCCCAAAGCACAAACGTACCTGCCTGGCATTCGCGTCACTGCATGAAGAGTACAAAGAGCTACACTGAGAACAGCAACTGAGTTCGGGGGGGGGGGGTAAGGGGAGGAGCAGAAACATACAAATTAAGCAGAGCACCATGACAACGGGGTCTGCTCCGTCGAAGATTTTTTCAGAATTTTAACTTTGGGGTTTTTCTAGCTCCAAGCTTCAAAGAAAGACAAAAATGCTTTGTTTAAGCTACATAATCTAGTATATGTTAATCGCAAAGCCTCAGCACTCATTAGGTAAATTCTATTCAAGACCTTTCATCTCGCAACCCTAATCAAAGCTTTTTCCTCTCAAAGGATAACATGGTGATGAAGGGAATCACAAAGCAGAAACGGATTCCTAAGCAAAAACATACTCGTGGGTGGAAAGATCATGCAAACTCATAATTATTAGGTCGTCCGGAAAGTTCATTCGCACCATTTTCAAAATTCATAATTTCTGACTTTGTAAACAGAATTGGTTGTTTTTGAATCTGTTTGTAAGAGTAAGTTATGCTTCTCATAGTGAAATCCTAGCAGATTATTAGCGATCATACATCGCTATAAGCGGTAGAAAATATTAATCAAATTTTGAATTCTGTAGGGTCATAAATTTGATTGCAAAGTCGGAGCAGTCGGTAATATAGATTTTGTTACCTGTTCTTTCTGATAGAGCAAAGTTTGTGCTGTTGTAATGTTTCCAAAATTAATGATGTTCGAAAAAAAATGTTGAAAAAAATCGATCCGCTGTATTGTAGTGATGGCTAAAAAATGACTATTAGAAAGTCGCTAAGACATTTTTGGGAAAAGCATGATTCACTTATTTGAACAAAAATGAAAGCAAGCAATTTGATTCATAAAATCAGAAGGTAGTAAAGATGATGCGAACGAACTTTCGGGACGAAATAACATTATGGATTATTTATGGTATTATTAATAAAACAGCAATAGTCATCTATGGCATAGACAAAGAAAGATTACCCAAAAAAAATCAAATGTCCTATGACAAAAATGGGAAGGTGTCCAGTGTAAATATGAAGAAGCAAAAATATGGCGTTTAAATCCAATTAAGGATTACCACATCCAGCGAAAATGAATTTGTTCAAATGGATAAAATTAGGTTATTAAGTCAAGAAATACGAGAAGAGGAGTATACAGGGTGTTTGAAAAATTTCATGTCCCAAGTCCTTTGAATGCAAATTGACACTCGGCTCTTGCTATATGTGTTCGCTAAACTAGAGAGCGCTAGATCAAAAAAGAAAAATTTCTTGCTCCAGGTTACTCTAAAACAGAAAGCAGTTTTCTCAACTTCGAAAATTGTGTTATCTGACTTTGTATATTTTTTAACGCTGGAAAATGGAAACAACTCCCCATTTTTCATTACAAGGAGTAATAAGTCTACAGTAGCTTGCGAACAAAGAAATTTTTCATGTCGCTAATCTACGGTAGACAATCGCGCGTTACCTTGAAATTTTTTTAATTCGAGAATTTTTGGGACTCTTGACGTGTACCTGTAGACAACTCTCTACCCCTCATTGTGTTCGTTTTCAAGATCGCACGCTTGTAAAGTTTTGAAGATGAAAAAGGGAAGATTTTTGGGGTGTTTTTGGCGAGAAAATTTTTTAATTGGATCTTCTGCTTTCTTAGCTACAGTAATCAAAAACGACAAAGTTCTTGAAAAATGAAGAAATCAAAAAGATTGTACTTTCAAACCGTGTACGAAGTTTTTTTGCGAAAAACATTTTTCTCTTTCTAAGAAGCAAAAAAAAAGGAAATGGGCATGAAATGCTTTCTTGATTGTGTCTCAACCTAATAAAAAATCAAGAAAACTGCAAAAAAAAAAACCTGATTTTTACCGAAATGTGGTTTCTACGTTTTATGGACCCAACAAAACAATAAGTGCGTCAAAATCCGAGTTGGAGGTACTTTGAGACAGGTGCTTTCCAAACAGCCTGTAATGCCAGGCCCAAGTTCTTATACGAGTTTTTCTTCGATCCAACCGTCATCTTAACCGGAAATTTTCTATCGACCAAAACAACTTAACTCAAAGATATTACCCTCGGCAATATGTTTTGTCTGAGAAGCACAGGCATGACCGCATTCACCTCAAAGAGTATAATCTTTGGGTTGAGTAGTAAGGTGTCCAAATTGTAATAGAGCCTCGAGCGAAGTATGTCATATTCTTTCTTTGGTAATTTATCATAGTTGTTTACACCTCAGCTTACGGCTAATCTTGGGTTCACCTGAAAGTGTAAATGTATTACAGTGATTTCCGTCTAGCGAGTATCACATTTCAGAACATGGGGATTTTTGAGTATTAAGGTGCTGTTGCACAACCTTTAGATTTGCTTTTTATATAAATGAACTAAACAAATTCATTGCAAAAAAGGACTGGGACCATTGAAAAGTTCAGAGTTTTTTAAACTTCATTCAACTTTCATACTGACTCATACGATTATTTTGGAAAAAAAACGTCGAAGAGGAGGGAACTCAACTAATGTAGACTCTTTACAGAACGTATTCATTTATATCCACTTGCTATTCGTTCGTTTCAGAATCAAATTTTTTATAATTTATTTTTTCTAGATTCTTTAAGGCGTGCACCAAAACACATCTACATAGTTTTTTTTTTCCAAAAATAAGCAAAATTGTGTGGCACAAGTCTGATTAATTTTGATACAAATCCACATATTGATTAACTAAAAATCAAGCAAAGCACTCAAGATCCCTTCTCCCCCCCCCCCTTCCTCCACATCCACTTCTTCCGAGCATTGGTTCGCGAGATGCAAATCAAAATTAGGAATAAGCTTATTGTTCACGACAATCGGTTTTCTATCAAATAACGTGATCAATAAAACTATATCAGATAACAAACCTTTTGAGAAGTCTATAAAATTTCTCGAACATATTTTGTTAAAAATACAGTGTAGCTAACTGGCTATTGGATGAATAAATAAATAAATAAATGTATGGCTGATTGATTGAGAATGAATGAGAATGTATGAACGAACGAATGGGAGATTGAATGAAATGGAGGGACTTGGAGGAATATTTATAGATAATGAACGAATAAACAAATGAATGAATGCAGTGACTAGAATGCTCGGATTGAATAGCTCAAATAAAAATTAAGCAAAAATTTTGAGAGCTGCCAGTAAGATTCATGTCACCGCCCTGTTCGATAACACATGCATCGCAATGTTCTTCTCGACATAGGGGGGGGGGATACGAATGAATGTGGCCTAATCAGCTTCAGTGTGAAAGATGACCCAAATAGAATTTCATGAATAAATCATTATGAGAACAAAAACAAGGTGAACCTATGGTGGCCTAATAGGCCATTCAATGGAGATGGGAATTCGGTACACGAATAACAATACACATGCTGCTAGAATATACTTAGACTTCTGCTATACCTACACTTCCTTTTGCTTTCTGACTATGTTAGAGTAAGTAAATAGAGCAAAGAAGCTAAAAGTGAAAATACATTTGAGGGCGGGTGGGGGAGAGGGGGGGGTTGAAGGAGCTAGTGAGTCATAAAACCATAAGGGAAAATAATTGCTTGCTCTTCGACCTTATCAATCGAAGTCTATTTTATTGGCAGCTTCATTTAATTTTCTTGACTGAAGCATTCAATTAATTCAGACTTTTTTTGGAATAGTGAAAACTAATTGAAAAACATTTTGTTTTCTGCCTATTTCTCCCCTCAACCAAGCAACTGCTTCAGTGTGAATTTATAAATGAAGCAAGAGTACTGATTTTAAGAAAGAAGAATGAGCTTTTCACGAATCGCATTCCCTGAGCGTGTCAGGACCTGCATAAGAACCAATCACACAGCGTACTCAAAGATCTAAGCACTCTTCCACAATTGTCTGGTTTGCTACTGCGCTACTGACTCATGTTTTTTCTGGGAAGGATTTTGGATCCCAGTATTATATTTTGAAACTTAGTGAATCCACACAGAACCAACATGCGCAAAAAGATGGCTAATTGGAAATTCCGGTTATCATAGAATTGATTTTCTAGAAAAAAACCTCCAACGTTTGTTTAAAATATGTTTTTCTTACCCAGTGTTCTACGATTTTTGATTTACCCTCTATACTAATAGCAATACGTATGTTGACGCACTCTGTGCAATCTAATATATATACTATAAAGAAACGTAAAGCGCAATCTAAAATTCTGCAAATAGCGGGAAACCGCGTGGCGATCCCGAATCGAACGCTTTTGCAAATAGCAGCTGTAGATTACTGGTTCACTAGTAATTACTGAATACCAAACTTTCTATTTTTTGGATGGACCACGTATATAATTATTATCTAAACAGCTACCTACAACAACAAAGTTAGATAAAATGAGAAACTAAAAATTAAAATTGTAGGACTAACATCACATCACTTCAGGACAGACGATATCCAGAGAAGAGCTGAGATATGTCCACTCGTTCGGTTTTTTGAAGTAGTCGAATTACGCTCTGATTGCACAAGGCAAAGCCAGCCTAGGCTCGAAGCTTAATGAGGTTTGCATCTGCTCTCACACTTGCGAATAAGAGGTTAATTTGAAATGACAGATTCTGATATCGTGTATTCGTAGGAGCCGAACCTGCCGTTACGCGGTTCGGCTCATGCTGAGCAGCTTCACTGCCTCGTAAATCGTTCGGTTTACTCTAAATTTTGGAAAACGTAAAAATTTGCGGGTAGAGGACTATATGTCGCCGAAAAAGGATGGTCCCCGCGGTCATTTGCGACAAATACGCACCCTTGTACATGCGCGGACATGCGTTCCTGCAGGAAATCCGCACGGGACTCTTCTACATTCGGCGCCATATAGTCCTCCACCCAAAATTTGCCATTTGTATGCTACTTCGATTTATAATCTGCGAGGAAAGAAAAGCTAAGAAGATAATTTCGGCTTTCATATGCAACGGATAACACGCAAAATGTAAAAAATTAATAAATCGATAAGGGCAATGAGTGTGTCGCGAACAAAATGGCCTTTTCAACATACGCCCAGTCCTGTAAATTATGTATGCCAAATTTGGTTCATATTCCATCACTTCTTCCTTTTTGGGCGAACATGAAAAATTATCTAGGCAAAAATCACAAAAAAAACAACATTCAATCGATAAGGGCAATCCGTGTGTCTCGAACAGAATGACTTATTAACACAGCCCCATTCCATAAACTATGTCTGCCAAGTTTGGTTCAAATTCCATGACTCTTTTTATCCTTTTTTCCTTTTTGAGCGAAGTTACAAAAAGTGGCTAAGCCAAATATTATATAAATTTTTCTTTACTGGAAAGGCGAGCGCAAAATGTATAAGTGAGGTAGAAAAGTTGCATTTCGTAAAAAAACACCGAAGGGAGTAAGACCATATTTATAATATTGATAAATTGCAGTGACCATCAAAAGATGTCGGAGGAAGAGAGAAGGAGAGAAGGAGGCGGAAAGGATGGCAGAGAAGGGCAGAGGAACGGAGGAGGGGGGGGGGGGGGGGGAGGGGGGAGAGAGGGAGGGAGGAAGGAAAGTGTTGATGATCTTTTTTCTGCCCAAGTAAATTGAGAACTTAATTGCATCATTCATAAAAGGCGGCATCGGGCCAATAAAGCAGTCGCTATCGGACAAGCGAGCCGTGATTGGTTCGCTTATTTGCTGGCAACTGCCTTATTGGCCCGGTGTTCTCGCTCTACTGTGATTGGCTAACAGTTCCAACGCAAACGTTCATTCTTCAACTTGCGCTCCAAAAGGCAGAAGTCAATCAGGTAGTGAACAGTAATATATAACTAAGAGAGTATTCACATTTCTACAATTGAAAATGTTTACATCATTACTCACAACCTTAAGTAATCAAGGATACTAGAAAAGCCACACTTCAAAATGTCATGATATCCTAAATTCTGGGATTGGGTTTCCTATCTTTTATTGACTAATTTCTTTATTTGATTTGCTCATTTGCGTGCCTTTCAGCCCAAGCTCCAGCTCTGCATAATTTTCGATGGGGGTTGGAATTAAGAAACATTCAAGCTCAACACGAGAGCAGATGGATATAAGAAAGAAAAGCTGAAGGTTTCAAGCAGGTTGATAAGAGGCAGGCCAGCAGTAAGCTTTGTGAAAGAGAGGGGCTCGGCTCACATTTTGTATATACGTTGCTTAGCAGAAAAACAAGCTATCTGCCTTTGAATATGTACAAATAGGGTGTGTGTCGTTCATAAAACACAAGGCGAGCAAGAGCAAAATATTGTGAGACTGAAGAAGAAAACGCTCAATAAGTTAGTGTACTCAATTTTTTAAGAACATATTTTAATGTCCCATAAGTTTAACAGTAGAAATATCAAGATTTAGACAGGTAAAGCTCACCGCCATAGTCGGCACGCGCCCCGAGCTGGCTTACTGTATCCCGCACCCATTTTGCACGGGTGAGCGTGAGCCATGAGGCAACCGCGAGAGCGCAGCCTCGTTAGCTTTGTCGCGTGCGACGTCGCGCCGCGATGTCGCGAATTTTACAAGAAGCTACATGAAAATACTCAGAAAAATTCCTCTTTCAGATTTTAACGTGCGGTATTGTCCGTCGCACCGCATAAAGTGAAAACTTCAGAAAAACTTGTTAATTTCCTGTTTTTTATTTGATTCATGTTCGTTTATATTTCTAAATAAAAACTAGAGATTCGTTCGGAAACTCCCTAGTGTCATGTTGGTTTTTGCCATGGTATAGTTAATTAATTGTCATGCAAGCTGTGACCCGTAGCCCAGATTGCAAGTTGAGGTTAGTAACACGGCGATGATGACCTGCGGACTAAACTTATTAGGACAAAAAAGATAGCTGATGCCAGATTTTCATTCCTTTGATTTTACTTGAAATTCATGAATCATATAAAAAAACAGGAGATTAACAAGTTTTTTTCTGAAATTTTCACCTTATGCGGTGCGACGGACAGTATCGCACGTTAGAATTTTAAGAAAAAAATTTTTTCTGAGTATTTTCATGTAACTTTTTGTAAAATTCGCGACATCGCGGCGCGACGTCGCAGCGCGACAAAGCTGACGAGGCTGCGCTCTCGCGGTTGCCTCATGGCTCACGCTCACCCGTGCAAAATGGGTGCGTGGGATACAGTAAGCCAGCTCGGCGCGCGTGCCGACTATGGCGGCGAGCTTTGGAGGCGAGGTCTTTGTAGTATAACGCACGTCCTCCGTTCTAAGATAGAATTCTTATGTAAAATCAAACTGAAAATAATTCGAGAATATAGGCATTCGTCCAAGAAAATATGTAGAAAAACGTTCTTGACTTAAGTGTTATTACTGAGAACTGCTGAACATAAAATCTAGAAAAAAGCGTTCAAGATGGAACAATATTAGTTTGAGTAGAAAGTGCACATTTCCTAATCCATTTCCAGAATTTTCCTAAGTGCAGTTTCAAAGCGATGTTTTCCATGATATTTGCTCTTCTTACAAAAACAACAAATGTATCAGGTATCTTTTGACTTCTTTACGCATATCCGCATCATTTGGAAGTTTCATGTGACTGAAGAGAAGATAACAAAGAACTTCTTTGTCGTCATTTTCTTTTCCTCTTAGAATCAAAGTACCAAAGTCGAATTTAAGAAGGAGGAGGTGTGGGAGAAACAGAATATTTTTGCTGAGATTGCGTTTATCAAGAGAGAAGATATCCAAGAAAGTCTTAAAATTGGGTGGATATGATTTAGGAAAAGAATCTATGCGAAAATATACCCACAAGTTTTTCTATATAGTTTCTCAAAAAATGAGTCAAACAATGAAAAAGCTCCAGTGTAAGGGAAAAATCTAGAAATTAAGCGGTAAGAATCTTTAATAAAAATTACTACTGTAAGAATGACCTAACGATAATGTGAAAGGAGAATCAAAGAAGAAGGCCGTTCTAGTTAAATTTTCTAGCAGAAGATGCCTTATGGTTTCTAGCGGGCCATTGAAGGACAGTTGGTCGCGGCTAGCGATGCATACCCTCCTCAAAGTAGGAGGTCGGGAGCACCGGTTGATTCGCACAACCGGTCGCGATTACGGTATAGCCTTAGCTTCACAATCGCCGCTGGACCTTTCCTTACTGGCGCGCAGCCAATAAAACGGCTATATAAGACCGCGGCGCCTCATATGCCTGTCTGCTCACTTTCGTCTCCATTGGTTACTTCTGTCTGTGATTTCGATATTCGCGTCATCTGCTTGAGACCCCGCAGCACTGGATATGTTTTTGTTGTAAACCAAGCGGTAGAAGCGGTTGCACAGGATTTTGGGATAGTTTGAACGCAGGACGCGCAATGATGAAAGCAACCCCTTTTGGAATTGTTGTTAAGCTGAAATTATCGGGAGCGGAGACGGTTACCGTTTCCTTCGGGTCTGGGCGACTGGCGGCGGATCTGTTTGGTGAGGCCTTGGGAAGTTTATGGTTTAATTTGAGTCTAACGGGATCATCGGTAGCATGGGGCGATGCGACCGCCCCGTGTTTCTTCTTTTACTTGTTTAGTAGTTTCAGGATGTAGTGTAGTTTTTGTTTTTAAAGATAAATGTATTTAATCTAGTCGGTCCTTTTCTCCACGTCAGCGTTCCCGCTGTTATCGTGTCGTTATAGGGGTAGGAATGGTCCTCGGCAGCGGCCGGTAGGGAGTAGCTAACCTTATCGGAGCGCGACATCATGTAGGGGACAATAGGGATTTAGGATGTAGCTGCCGCAAACGCTTTGCGGTAGGTGCTGATCACACCGAGCCGCCACAAAATTTTTTGATCCACCCACAAAATAAATTGTAGTCAATGTTCAATAGCCATTTGCCGTAGAAAAACCAAGAAAGAATATAAGGTCAAGATCGAAAAAGCTATGGTAGTCTAATTTCGTGGTGGTGGAAAAAAATTCGAACTGAATTAGCTTGATGACTAACCTTCACGTAAAATTAGTTTTGATTTTTGATGATGAAAGTAGCTTATTTTATTGCAACGAATGAGCAAATATTCATGATTTATTCTGCAATTTCATGCAAGAAAACATTGGAAAGTACTATTTCAGGTTAGATAAATTTGTGGTAAGTGATTATAATGTAGTGCTATGGGTTTTGAGCTCAAAGACAACAACGTATCAAATTTCAAGTGTGATAATTGAAAACCGTTGACGTTTGACGGAGCGCAAATATGATAGGCATAGCTCCACAAATATTGCAAAAATAAAAATATTTGAGAGTAGCGAGTATGGTTGTAGAAAGACATCAGTATTGGAAGATTAGAAAGCTCGAAAAACTGGAGTAATTGCAATTATTCGACACCTAGATGACTTCAAGTGTTATTAAAATCTGTGCTTCAAGAAGAATAAATGTAGAATCTGTTCAAAATGCCTATAAGTCAGTCGCTCTCTTGATAGGGCACGGTTTCGCCAATCTATCTAATATATAAAGAATCGTTAACTCAATTCAAAAATCTGCAAATAGCGGGAAACCGCGGTGCGGTCCCGAAGCGGACGCTTTTGCAAATAGCAGCTTTAGATTACTGGTTCACTAGTATTGACTAAATAATGGGTTAAGACATATTACCAAATATTCAATTACTAGATCTCAGTGGAAGGGATCGACATGAGGAAACCCTAAGCGTAAAAAAAACATCAAAAAACAAAGCGTCGACTAAAAAAACATCGCAGTTTTTCTGTCTTTTCGGCCTCAAAAACGATACCTCTTTGCTTTTTGTCGCAAGAACGATATTCAGCTTGAATGCAAGCCACCTGTGCCGAGCCCTAAACGTAGTGCTTTTCACTGTTATTTGTCCATGCATTTTGCTTTATAAGTCAAGTGTGAACCAGAATTTGAGATGGGATTGGGACATCATATTTTTGAAAGGGAAGACAAAATGAATTTAGGAAAAAATTATTATCAATCTTGGTCCACTTTGGTATCGATGAAGATTGCAATCATTAGGTGTTCCTAGCAGACATTGGCAAGAAAATATGGTTAGTATGAAGGATAGTATAACCTTTGATTCAACTGGCTTGGCACCTGGAAGGCGGGCCTAATCAAAGCCGCTCGCGCTCGTGCTCTCTGATCACTACCTAGCCTTAATTAGGTCACAAATCTCCGCCTTCCAGCCGCCAAGGCAGTTAAATCAAGGTGTAGTTGAAAGAATAAGTTTTTTAGACAGAGACAAATTTTCTCTCATCTCAACCCTTCTGTGTCTCCCACCCATTTTCCCGCCCATTTCTTTTTCTTAGAAGGAGAGGATACTTAGTCGAAAGCACCGATCCAGATGAGACATACATTGTCGTGACCTGCTCGGAGCGCTGATTTCAAATCTGGCAAAATCAGCTGCGGAGCGCCTTTGGGTGAGGAGCTATGACCGTTTCAAGAGCCAAAAATTGAATGGGTAAAGAGAGTAAAATTGATTGTTACAACACTCATTTTGAATGTGAGTATAGCAGACAGACATTTTTCTTTGCGCAGAGTAATCTGACAGACATCACTCCCCCATTCGAGCCCAACTGGAGACTTCTGCGCATAGTTTTTTTTCTTCCCTTGATTTCAAATTTTCTTCACAAAAACAACCATAACTCGTTGCCCAAAGGCGCTCCGCAGTTAATTTTGCCAGATTTGAAATCAGCGCTCTGAGCACGTCCAGATGATATATGGCTCATTTGTTTTGGTGCTTTCGATTAAGTATCCTCTCCTTGTTAGATCTACCCCAAAGCATAGCAGAACGATTAAGCATTTAGAGTACAACATAACAAATTACAAATGAAGAATATACGAATGATTAGTCCAGTAAATCAAATGCTCGCCGTGCACTCTTTGTCAGGCATGCGGAGCTAGTCAATTGAGAGTGACAAAGAGCTGCAATCTAATTGCAACGCGAGCAGCGCTCCATAAATTTCTCCAATTATCAACAGTACAAAAACATAGTGAATGAGAGACGGAGAGGGCATCTTCGAGTAAAAAAACCAAAGAGATTTTTTTTCAACGGCTGTGGCTAGCAACGGATCAAGCTAGGTAGCTGATTAAACTTCAAAATTCCGGGAGAAGTGAAGAGGATGGAGAGGGAACTTCTGCAGTTCTACTTATATCATTGAATAGCGCATAACTGTCAGTTCCGTTTGATTGACTACTTCAGTTAAATCATATTATTTGAAAGCGCACAACTGCCTTTCTCTAACAGTAATTCACAGAAAGAGTGGTGCCAGATTCTCCCTTTCCCACTTCCAGCTCTTTTTGCTCACTTAATATGTTTTTGGTCAGGTTCTTCAACTTTTGCAAATCACACATTTGATTGCAATCAAGAGATTGTCTTACATTCTAGAATAAATAAGGGTGTGGTTCGAAGGGTCAAACTGCGCGAATAAAACTGATCCATCAGTGGAAAAAGCTGAATATATAAGGGTTTTTGATAGTAGAATCTTGTAGAAAAAATCTTTTCACGGCTTTGCACACTGGAAATCAATTCCGTTGCGGTAACAATATTTCGCCCTTTTCCTCTCCCAGCTCAGCTGATTTGTTCAAAATTTTGTGGAGATGAGCTGATAGCTTATGCAAATGGCTTATTTTACCTTGGAGAACCAAAACAATTTTTTAAATTAATAAATTGTCGTTGACATGAAGTCTGATTATCCTTAGCCGTTAGTACTTCCTACCCTTTGATAATTTTTGAATTTGTGTTAAAATTCATTCAATGCACTGACAATCAGAAAGTAATTCTCAAAAAGGAAAGGAAAAGAAAAGGGAGAGAGAACTAATGGTAATATGATAGCTTGCCCTAATGGATAGAAATAAAATTCAACTATTAATGGACATCAGCAGATAAATGCAATATATATTGAAACTTGATCTTGCTGAAATGGTTTTGGGATGTGCACCAAGCACCAAGACCCTCAAACAGATCCATGAAAGTGCTCGAAGTGTGTAAAAAGCGCCAAACTTGCGAGAAGTCCCGGATTGTTGTCGTTCACAGATTCAGGCTCAATTACAATTGCAGCTGTGCGAGCTGGCGAGAATTTCAAATGACCGACGACGATGTTCATCGCTTAGAATTGCAATGGAAATAGCCTGAAAGAGGCCCAAAAAACTTCTAGAAAGTTCGCAGTGTCCTCTTGGAAGTGTTTCTTCCGAAGAAAAGGTTAATGGGACGGAAAGAGAAAATTGGAGGGTCAGAAAGTTACAGGGCCCTTCTTCCTTATTAGCGGAAGTATCTAATTACAGTTGATAGATTTCATAACTTGATTATATTTTAAGACACAGTCTTGAATAATAGACTCTTTTTTTCTTGATTTTCGAAAATGTCTTCATTATAGCTATCTCAGGAGCATTTTCTATTGAGGTGATGGCATTTCAGTCCCTTTAACAAGAGGTTCATGTGGCGGGCCTGAGAGCGGGGGGAAGAAAGTGAGTTTCTTTTTTCTTCCAAAAACGCCTAATTCCAATTTCTTCCTGCCTTTTCCCACTTGAGCATCTATGCATTTACCTCGCATTCTATCAAAAGCTCATGTAAGATCCCACGACTCTTATATCAATAAAGAAAAAGCAGTTGTGTATCAATGGTGGCAAATTTTTCAAGAATAAAATAGAAATTAGCGACTCTGAGAGGTTTATAATAGATGTCCGACCACGCCCTTTATGCTGACTCCGCCCACGCCTCTCCGACACATTACTAGCCACTATTCCAGCTACAAGCATAACTGCAAGGTTATGGATGAAGCAATAGAAATGATTATTGCTACCTAACTTGATTTCATTTGCAAATAATCAAAGTAATTCTTCAGAATTGTAAAAAAAATCTAAATAGCTTTGTAAAGCCCCTATTCTAAAAATTTCAGAATTATAGGTGTGCAGAAACTTCGGCAAACTTCCCTAATGTTTCTTTCAAGAAATTGCGCGCTCCTGCCAAAATTTTTTATCAGACCGCCCTACGTTGTAGGGCCTATTACGTTACGCCCATTTTTTACGCTGCTATCACTAGTGTGCTTGAATTTTTTGAATGGGGGCTTTTAGCTGCACCAACAAGGTCCGTCCACGCACTCCTTTTTTTTTTTGAAACATAGCCGTTTTGTAGGTTTTGCGAAAACCGTTGAGTCAGCTATTGGAGAGAAAATAGATAAATAAATGGAATTTGAGAGACTATGGCAGTTTCCATAGAATTCATCCTGCTCTACTAAGCGCCAGACATGAAGACAAAAGCAGAATAAGCGAAAATGGAGGGTAGAAGGCTTGTGCATGTCTGCTCGACAAAAACAAGGCCATCAAAAACTAAACCTCTAATCTCTAGGTGACGGACCATTGAGCGCTCTCTCACACACATACACAAGCCACACCACTGCACACGAGCAATTGCACACAGCCGAATAGCTGCTGCTCTGTCGTTGTACGTAACTTGAGAAGTAGCGCTCAATTATAGCCCCGTTCGTCCTGACAACGAACTTTGTAGGTCCGACGGAATTACATCAAAGGAACAGTTGTACGCTATGGGAGGGGCGGAGTCGGAGCAGTGGAATTTAATTTGAGGAAACATTTGGTATTGTTTGAACGGAGTCACATGCAAATGTGATAGGTTTGTTGCCGTTAGGGGTAAATTATTCAAATGGGAGTCGAAGGATGGGAAGAAGGGGGAGGGGTGCGAAAGGAAAGACTGCGGTTATCGACGGTAAATAATTCGGCACTGTATGCTTGACTAGACCCAGCCAAAAAAAGTTCAAAAAGTTGAACCGGGCTCTACTTTTGTGATGTCTAGAAGAGTGATGTGATGCAGAGGAAAAGTGGACTTATATCAAGCACAATAATAGCAACACTTATAATTTATTCGCGAACGAAAATAATCAAGCTCTATAGTTCTGTCCGCTACCGTATCTTTTCCAAAAGTAGCAGTCAAAGTACTGTATTGGGCGGCAGTGTAGAGGTAAACTTATCAAAAGATTTGGTTATCATATACAGCTAACGGTTATGCAAACGAGATAATGGTGTTCAAATCGAACCTGAAGTAATCTCGTCCGTTACCGTATTCTTCCCAAATGGAGCAATTAGTGTACTGTTTGGGCCAAAATTAAGGATGAATTCATCTTATACGGAGAGGAAGAACAAAGGGGAGGGCTACAGACTTGTATTACGAACTGAGACCATAGCAGAATGCTCTTCACCAGTGGAAGATCTAAATCCCCGGCCTAGTACCGTATTCTTTCCCAACGGAGTTATAATAGTACTGTAGTGGTCGAGGGTTCGCAATCGAATTTGTTGTTATGATGTCTTCATGAAATTTGAGGTAATACAAATGAGCCAAGGATGTTCGAATCAAATTTGGAGCAATCCCGCCGTTACCGTATTCGTTTCAAAGAGCAATCAGATACTGTATTGGGAGAGAGCTAATCACACAAAAAGGAGAGATGGAAGAATAAATTCGTAATGAGAATATATCAAGACCTTATAATAACGGGCTAAGGGTTGTTTACGTGTTGTGTGTGTGTGTGTGTGTGTGTGTGTGTGTGTGTGTGTGTGTGTGTGTGTGTGTGTGTGTGTGTGTGTGTGTGTGTGTGTGTGTGTGTGTGTGTGTGTGTGTGTGTGTGTGTGTGTGTGTGTGTGTGTGTGTGTGTGTGTGTGTGTGTGTGTGTGTGTGTGTGTGTGTGTGTGTGTGTGTGTGTGTGTGTGTGTGTGTGTGTCCGTCTGTTACGAAATTCGTAGAGCGTGTTCCAGCCAGCGTTTTAAGCCCAAATTTTGCATAGCGCATGCTACCTTCATGAAATTTCAACGTGCAAAAGCACGAATAGATTCGTTGAATGGGTCCCTCAGAAATTGCGCGCCAAACGGATCCACCTGGCTTCTGTCCCGCAAAATTGGGTCCATATCACCACTTTTTGCAAAGTCCTGGATGTGTTTGGTAAGCAAATGTGCAAGCGATGGACTTTAGCCCAAAAAGTGGTCAAAAGTTTGCTACATAACGAAAACGGCGCCAGAAAGAGTTGGTTGCGTAAATAATTTGCTAAGGTTCTAGCTAAGCGTTTCAAAAGATTTTCGCACAGAGATGTAGCTCACGGTTACTATTGCCTTTAAGGGGGCTACCAAGCCATGACAACTTCAAAAACCTATTCAAATTTGCGTTTGTCTTCCTACGAAAAGTTTCATCCACGCGAAATCACCGATCTCACGTGAAAAAACTTTCTGAATGAGTAGCTGTTTACATTTAATTCGTGGTAGTCGGCATAGTGCGGTAAGTTCCATTGCCACGATTTTACGAGAATGAGTAAGGCACATAGATAGTAGAGCCAGTGCGAGCCTCTGCGAAGCAGAGGTGACGCACTGGTAGAAAGATAACAGCACATATCATTTATTGTATCGGAAAAGCCAAATAGACTCGTCCGGTACGTACCCTTTCCGAAGGGAGCATTCAAAGTGCTATGGGTAGCAGTTTAGAGATGAGTTGTTTTTTTGGAAAATGCTGCCATGGGATACAATTGGCGTTAATGAAGTGAGATAAAGATGTTGAAAACAAATTCAAAGCAACTTCTGCCATTACAGTATCCTCAACCAGAGAATCGAGAGCTGTCTTGGAAAAGACCTCAAAAATAAAATAAATTGATATACAAAAGAAAAGGACAGGGGACGAGGATGACATGTATCAAGAAACAGAAGATAGAAGCAGATATAATCCAGTTTTGGCCAAAAAAATTAACTCTAAAGTCTCGCCCAGTACCGTATCCATTTCGAAGAAAGCAATTAGCAGTACTGTGCTGAGCGAGAGTTTAGAGTGGGACTCCCTAAGTACCTAGCGGTAATACCCAGAGATAATGATGTTCAGATTGACCTAAACAATTCCGTCCATTACCGTAAACTTCTCAAATCCAAAGCAAGTTCGTCCGTTGCCGTTCTTCTCAGAACAGTCAGAGTACTGCAGGTGGCGAGAGTTTAGCCAAGAATTAATTGTTTAATTAATTAATTGTTACACAAACGGATAGAAGAGAAAGAAGTGATTATATAACCTTTGATTCAACTGGCTTGGCGGCTGAAAGGCGGGCTTTGTGACCTAATTAAGGCCTCTCGCACCCGCGACGCAGTCTGCCTCTCTCCTGCGCGCGTGCTCTCTGATCATTAACCTGGCCTTAATTACGTCATAAAGCCCCGCCTTCCAGCCGCCAAGCCAGTTGAATCAAAGGTTACTGATATGTATGAGGAAGTAAAATAATGGAAATAATTATGAATTATTTGTGGCCCATTCAACTCTAGGGCCTCACCAAATACCGTATCCTTTCTGAGCGAAGCAATCAAGCAGTGCATTGAATAATACTCTAGCTAGATTTATTGAACTTATAGCATCAAATCAATTAAGATGAATTACTGTCGAGACTGTGTAAAGATAGAATAATAATCTTCAAAAATGAATCCTCAGAATGTTCCCTTCCCCCCCCCCCCCCCTCCCTACCTCTTGCTTGAAAAGGGAAAAAAACGATAGCGAGAGGCGGGATTATTCCATCTTGTATAGAATTACTATAATCGAGTTTACGGACCACTAAACAGAGAATATGTAAGGAAGTTACGAGATAGCACGTTCATGGCGGAAAGTTAGATTGTGTGTGAGTAAGTGAATTTAGGGTTCTTTACAATGTGAAGTGTCTGTGAACGCCTTTTTTTTACACCTGCTTTAGCTGCCATGGAGATTTCTTCATGACACTTAAGTACGAATGAAATCATTGGACATAAGCCAAAATTAATCCTTTTTTTAATAAGAAAGTCCAGAAAATAATATCGGTGTTATAAATCTGCTTTAAAAATTCTATAAGAATTTTTTCAGCCTTGAAAATGATTCTTTTTTGCTGGATAGCTTTCACATCCCTAGTGTGTTTCGTGGGACTAGGAAAAAAGTCTTGCAATATAAAAATGAAAAACAAATCAATTCCAAGAATGTGCAAAGAATGTAAATGGAATAAATTAAAGATAATTGAATATAAAATAATTTTAGAAAATAAACGAGGCATTATTTGCATTACGTGTTCTAGGTATTAATTTGGATTCCTATACTAATGAGTAAGAATTAAAAAAAAACTTCAAACTGCTGAGGATACTTTTCTGAGTGTTAAGTTGCTTTTATTATCTACCTGCCTTTTCGAAAAGTGTGGCTGCTCTGCTCTAAAATTTCGGGTGATATCTAATCGCAAAAATCTTAGGAAGCATATTTTCGGAGTGTGTGAGAAGTGAGAAGCCACGCACCTTGCTCGGAAAAAATTTTTCTGTCGTTCCCCCCCCCCCCCCCCAAAAAAATCCTGAATACGTCATTTAACTACCGTATTTGAAACTACTTTAATGACATCTATAGGAAGATATAGCCTCGAACAGAGGTATCAAATTTTCAATTTTTTCTCCAAGCTTTTTGGCACATTATTGCGAGCCTTAATTGAATAGATGTAGAATCGCAAGGCAAGACGAAGTATGTATTCACCATAAGATTAGTCTTGTGTGGTTTTAAGAATAGAGATATAAGCAAGAATTAATCAAGCGTGATAGAGAAATTCACAAAGGAAATGCGAAATGCATTACCTTGGAAATGCGACCTATATGCATTCTGTAAAAAAAGGAACTATGTCTGAGAATAAGAGTTCTTTAAGATGAAATTTTAGGGAGAAGGGCGGGAAAGGATTGTTGTTGCGGAATCAGTATTTTCAACATTTACAGTATTTGGTAGCACTGTATGAGGTATTGCAAGTCGAATTTCTGGCTACAGTATCCCACAGTATTACTGGTGCAATTGGAGCTGAAGCGTTACAATGTAGTTTACTATATAATTATGTTACTGCTAGTAAAGAACAATGCTTACATTAGCTTCATTGAATAAGCTGCTGTTTTCAGGCTTGGAGTAACAGAAATGATGAGTTGAGAATTTTTATTCATTTTATCAACAAAAAATGAATTATGAAATTTCCAAATGATTTATACCCAGCAAGAATGCTCCAGGGAACAAGAGAGGAATTTTTCCACAATCTTCTATGACAAATTTGCAGCATTTGGACATTCTGCCTTGCCAGAATTTATCGCATGTTTACGTATGCTGAATTTGGCAAATTTGCTTCTAGCAAACATATTTCTTATTCGCGACAAAAATTTTTCTGTCCTTGAGGGATTTCCGGAAGTTCGCTTCAACAATTTTGGAATCTAGTTCTGTGTCAAAAATATATAAGTATTGCATTGTCATAAAACATACAATGCATGCACAGAATATTGCTATGTAGACTTGAAATTTGAAAGCTGAATGAAAGTTTTGTTAGAATCTCTGGTAAAACCACCTTTGAAACTGAGACTACGAAACTTCACATGATCTGCCTAGGTCGCAAAGAATAAACTGGCAAGAAAAGAAAAAGTTGCATAGTAAAATACAAATTCTTTATGGATCTCAATTAGCATGAAAAAATTTCATTAGAATTCCTAAAAAAGCAGTCGAGAAAGCCGAGAAAGTGTAACTTTGCTACGATTTCCTGTAGTAGCCCTTGGCTAAGCTTCGGTTTATTTTTATTTTCCTAGGGCTCAACTTTCTTTTAATGAATTGAGCTTGAACATTATGTCAAACAAAAGTGAATGAAACTTTTCTTTTGTCGTACGGAGGCAGCACAGAGAGTGAAGAATAGCAAAAAATGAGCTGCATGCTTACAAATATGACAAACACTTGAAGAAAATCTGAGCAAGTGTTTTTGTCTGCATGGAGTGTTTGTCTATCACAGATCATTTATTATCCTAAGGAACAAAAAAGTCTAGTTTTCCTCAGGCGGTGAACTCTCGCTACAAATTCTCTGATATTTGGTTTTCAAACCTGTTGTAATCACTCAGACAATGGTTGGAACTTCCACAGAACGTTTGCAAAAGTTCCGCCGGGTCATCTGCGGGAGTTCCGTGAACGTGCTGCGAAAGTTCACAAATGAAGTGTTGCGGAAACACCTAAGCGAGATTGAATCTTACTTTATCTACTGCGAGACTCGAGACTCACTCATTATAAGAAATAAAGAAACGCATAGCCTGTGATGCGCCCGAGCTTTCACCTACTCAGGCATGACCGGAACTTCCGCAGAACGTTCGGGAAAGTTGACTGAGAGACTCGCTCACTATCCTCTAGCTACGGATAACATGCTCGACAATGCGCTGTAGTTGTTGGCGAGGCGACATCGTAAGAGATAGCGCATTCAAAACCCTGCGGAAGTGCTGGCATGTCAGAGTGCTGCTGAACCACCTTTTCGAAATTTCCGCAGCGTTTTGTAACAAGTCCTGCGGAAGCTTCCGTTTTCAACCAGCTTGACGTGAAAATCTCGCGGAAATTGCCACTTCCACCATTTCCAATTTCGAAATAGTAAAGAAAATCATGCGGAACCGCTGGAAATTTTGCTTCACCTGCGAAGGTTCCGGGTCTGATTGTGAGTAACAAAATGAAGAAAAAAGCTCTTTATCAATTGTCAAACCCCCGTATAGGAAATGCTGTTATTTTTTTCTTACCACAAATGATGTCAGATTGGACTTATATCAAATACCATAAACAAATTTTTTGAAAACAACAAGAAAATTTTTTATGATATTTTGTATATCAAAACGAACTTATTTTTCAGCCAACCTAATACATAAAGTGCACGCTGTTTACTAAAAAAATATTAGTCAGATTGTCGAGCATTGAGATTAAGTTTTTGGTATTGGAGGAGATTGAAGCAGGAATAGAGCTCACACAACTGACTGGAAGTTCCGCAGAACGTTTTGGAGAGCTCCGCCGGATCACCTGCGGAAGTCCCCAAATGAGGTGCTGCGGAAGTACTGGGTCAAAGTGCTGCGGAACCGCTGGCGCTTTTCAGAATTTTCGCAGCATTTTGTTAAAAACCCTGTGGATGTATCCATTTTCAATGCCTATCCTGAGGAAGTTCCGGCGAATTGTCTGGGAAAAGATGAAAGGATGGAGAATTGGATAAGAGAAGTAAAATGGCAGTCAACAGCTGATTTCACCTATTTATCGTCGCCGACATCTGGGCGCTAAAAATTTGCATGTTTTAAAAATCGAGATTATTACCAGAGAAAATAACTCGAGCATGTGGCTGACATATTAATTGAGCAAGCTATTCCAGATGTTCGATTTTAGGAAGAACCAGTGCAGATCATCTTGTTAACACTTAGAGAACCGTGAAGGGTTTGAGATAATTTAGCTATACAATTTGGATAGATAACCGCACAGCTTTTTCCGGTTCTGTAGGACATGATCGAAATTTGTGAGCCAACTGCGGTCAAAGTAATTCCTCCAGGAGAACGGGACAGATATCTCGAGAACCATCCTCAGGGCCCCCAGACTTTCCATTTGGAAGGGAGGGAGGGTGTCGCTGCTCGATCGACCGCTCCTCGCAACATATGGTTGGGAGCACCGTGATGCCGCGCAGTTAGATCGTCAGCACGGTCGCGGAGCTCTACCGTCCGCTAGCCTGTGTTCCCTTCCGGACCACTACGCAGGCGCGCCCACAGCCCCTGCTTTAAATAGCGCAGGAACGCCACTGTGGCTTTTCTTATTTACTGCTACATTTGCTCGTGTCGCTTGATATTACTTATTGATAGGGCCTTTATGATATCGGCGTTATGCCTGCTTCCCCTCGCCTTGCGCGAGTGTATGGTTGGATGGATGGACGCGCAAGGGTGGGACTTCAAGACGTTGAACTTCTGGGAGTGCATGGACGCTCAGTGTGGTGGAGCTTGGTTTGTTTGCTGGTCAACATCTGCGGGGTTGGTATTAGTCACGTCGTCGCTACTGCCTTAATGGCAAGCGCGACCAACCTGTGGGGTCAGCTGCTTGGAAGTTGAGAGAATGTAAGAATGTGTCAGGGGAGAAAGTGTGAATGAGCCAGAATTTTATCGGTAGCCTGGAGTTGAGCTTAACTCTCCCCGTGGTATGTTCTTTCTATATTTGTGCTTTATTTTGTGTTCATACATGTTGTTTTCTTGGTAAGCATGATGGCCGGTACGGGCCCAAGCTCACCCGAGTTTGCGAAGTCTTTTGGGGTGGAAATTGGGCGCATGGCAGCCGGCACCCTTGGAAGGGGTGCAGAGCTCTCCGAGCTGCAACAGGGAGGGGGCAAAATTTTTTCTCGAGTAAAGGCGTGTTGCCCAAGAAGTTTTAGAAAAGGGAGGCTACTTAGATTTTACGAAATTCCGAAATTTTGTTTATTTACTAGTATAAACAGTTACTTTCACAATCTTATTACTCAGATAATCTTTGAAAAAAATTCGCCTCCTCCCCCCCCCGCGGTTCGCGACTGCTCGGAGGATCTGTTTGGAAGCTTGTAAATATATGAATGTACTTCCGAATTGTATCTCATTTATATTCTGTTCGCTTTTCTCTTTTTATGTTTAATGGATGTAAATGCTCAAGCAAACACTGAAATGAACGAGAGTTTGAACTGGAATGATTAAAGACATTATTTCGAATTCTGTTCTCTCTAATTTCATTTCTATCAAATTGTAATGGGAAGGATGAGAATGAAAGGAGCGAATAAAGAGAGGAGTAAGGGGAGTGGAGTAGGAACTATAGGCGATTATTACATAAAGGTAAAATTACCTGCTATGGATTGTCGTTCTACATCGTCGGAACATCATTTTTGATTAGCAGATTGATTGTCACTTGCAATATATTCAGCAAATCAAGTGACCCATATGGTGTAATTACGGACGCGACACAAACTACATAGCAGTAGTCTGTAATTTACAGGACTGCTAGGCGTTTGTGCGTAGATGACAGCTCGTTTTGGGGTGTTATGTGAGCAGCTATTTTCACGTTTTGGCTTCGTGCCAGCTATATTGGTGCACGGGGCAAAGAAAATGGAATTTGTTAGGAAGTCGCTGACAACAATGATGCAGTTGTGGACGAGTTTACGCTAGTCAATGGACAACGTAATGGGTTGCGCTGCACGTCGAAAGAGTGATTGGGGCGCTTATTATAGGAAAACCTAGGGGTAATTAGCGCCCAGCGTTTTGGCTTCCGTGCAAATTGTTTTCAAATCGAAAACAGCAAATTGCCATAAATTTCATGCAACAACGAGATTGAAAAACAAGATTTTCTTTTTCCCATGCATTTGTAGATCAAACTACTTTCAGATCGAATTCTGGAAAAAATCTTGTACAAAAAAGAATAAAAGGCGACTAAATTCGTAAGTGTTATTCTTTTTCAACTCGTGGAGCTAGGCATGTCGATCACAATAAAAGATGTCTCTAACTTTATTTATGTCATAAGGTCTCCTCTATCTTCAAATACAGCACTTGGTGCGATTGCACAACAATGGATTTACCGTGTCTTACTCAAAAATAGCATGAAATTTTGAATTTTCACACCTTTCAAGTTTCAAGAACAAAATGCTATTGCGTTACAAACATATAAGCATATAAAGACTTTGGTGTAAATGCACAAATTGTTACGAGATATGACGGCAAAACCAAGTTTACATCTCTTCAACTTCAGCTCCAGATGCTGAAGTTGTGACTCGAAAAAGATGAATTTGCTCAAAATCCTTGAAGGCTCCGCTTTTATAGCGCGAATGCCAGCAGACAAGGAACTTTCAAAATTATCATGGATTAACATTCAGTTTAAAGGGTATGACCTCAAAGAATTTTGAAAAAAGAAGCATAACAACTTTTTTGCATCTTTAAAATTACATGGAAACCTGACTTATTTGCATGCTTCATGGTGCTATACTTCTCAGTAAATTAAATGTTAGAAAATTAGTTTAACTACTCATCCATTCTTTTCTTCCCGGAGTGCGGGGATCTACAAAACCGGGGAGAATCTAACGGTAACCATAAGTGCTTGCTAAGTCTCGATCTGATTTTGGAAAATAAACGGCATGAAAAGACACTTTTGTGAAAACAAAAGCAACGACTTTACCGCAAAGGAATGTATCTCGCAGATCTGAGTCAAGAATCTCATTTTAGCTGTTTGTTTGAAGATGCATAGACACAAATCCACATGCTCAAAACTTGGGATCTTTTATTATTTGTGGTGATCATGCAAATCAAGAGATGAACTTCTTACAAGGGAACGATCCCAACTTAAGGTGGCGAACTGGAATAAACCGCCTATTATTAGAAGCGTCTTTATGAGCTGAGATCAAATCTACCTTTTATATCTGTGAAGCCATTCTCTGGAAAAAGTTATGAGCGGTTGAAAATGTGAAGTTTTTGGGGTTTTAATGCATAATGTGCTTTAAAATCCAATTTTAGAGTATATTACTAGCATGATATTGAGTGTACTGATTTCAAGAAAGGCTCACATTCAAAAGAAACACAAATAAGTGTTTTTGAACAACTAAAAAGCAACTAAAGTTCGTTAGTAAAAGCTATGAGCACTGAAAAGTACAAATTTGGCAAATATTTCGCGCCATACCTCAACAATTAGTTGATGTTTAGAATCTTTTCAAGTTATATCAAATTTTCTACTTCCCATCTTTATTGATAGCAAGAAGAAAAGGCAAAATTCTTAGAAGTGGTTTTCCTATAAGAAAAAATTTCGAAAATTTCGGACCAATCTTGTTGTAAACTCATCGATATAGCTGGCATAAAAAATTGTTGAAAGCAGTGAAGCAGCACTATACGAGCAATTTAAGAGGTACAATAAGCACTATACTAGCGGAACTTTATCGGTGAGATAGATCCAAACAACATCTCAGCCGCCTTTGCAAGCGACAATACTCATATATGCATAATGTTTGTAGCATAACAGCGAAGTTTGTAGAGTGTCCGACTTCCGATTTTTGATGATAGCGGTGGTTAGGGGATGGGAAACATGGGGTTAAAATACGGTAGAAACACCGAAGCCTATAGGCGATTACTCAGCTATGTCTTAGAATGTTCATCACATGTGCCATCAACACTAAAGCGTCTTCGCTTTGATTCTAGCAAATAAAGTATCATAAAGTCAGATCTTTTTTCAAGATCAGCTCGCCTAACAACCCTAGCATACGTTTTCCGTACTACCTCGACTTCATAGAGTTATAATATTAGGTTGACTAAAAAATAAGTTCGGTCGTTTTTAGCGGTTTGTAGAATTGTCACAAATCAGTTTTAGTGTGTATGTGTGGTACCGCTGGAAAGAGCAAATTAAGGAGAATCGTATGGTCGACTCTGTTTTCTCAAAAATAATTTTTGTGATAATGAAATGGTGAAGAAAAGAAAATTGATCGGATTTTTTCTTCAAAATTTCGAATCACGCTCCAAAAAACGAACTGAAGTCAGGTGTAAAGTGTAGATTCGCTATCCACACAACAAATTTTTGAATTTCCAACCATTCGCATGGCCATAGATGGCCAAATTCGAGTTATCTGGAATGCCCAAAATTTGACCTTCATACGCAAATGCCTGGAAATTTTTCACAATTTTGACTGCAGAAATTCAGAAACAACAGATCACAATCTCTATTGCGGTTCGCCACCTAGCCAGAGGCTGTATGTATCCAGCCACCAAATTACACGCCTGTGTACTCCCTGCAGGCTGAGAACGAAAGCTAGAAAGTCAAAAAAGCGAATTTCTAGAAGTTTGACCATATAAGGTTATAACTGTCATTTTTTGGTAACATAAAATTTTGACTATTCAGTATTCAAGAGTAGAGGCTTGAGGCTATCTTCTCACGAAAAAATCTCAGCTGAATAGCTGTTACATGAATTGTTATGAAGCTTTGAATTTGCATATCAAATCGAACATTTATTAGCCAACCTTTATTATTTTTCATTATTATTATTATTATCATTTATTATTTCAACATTTATTATAATCTCAACGCAAGATCCTCCAACGACAAATTTCAAAAAACTGAACGGCGCTTTCTAGACCACCACTGAAGGTTTCGGTTACATTTTGACTGTCAGAAAAACCGCCACTTTGCACAATACGATTCAGTAGAGGACTGACCCCTTCTCTCTCCCGAGAATGAGTTGCGAAATTTTTAAAAGCTACTTACATGAGCTATAAAAATTTTCAGGTGACTTGTTTATACGTGTAGATAATTAGGACAATTTTTGAGAATTCTCAAAAAATCAAATTAGCCTAATAAAAAAGTTTTTTTGGGGTCGCCTCGCCCTCCTTTTCTAGAGCTTTGGGGTTATGGGCCCACAAAAATCTAAAGAAAGATTCCAAGTTTTCAGTGCGTGGCGAGAGAACGTTTATTTGAAAAAAAATTTTTGCCTCCCCCTCCCCTTCCGAATAGAAATCCTGGTACCGCCACTGCGCTCTACATATGGCTTTTTATTTCTCAAAAAGTGACAAATTCAGAGGCGAGACTCTATTGTTGTCACAAATGTTTCCTTAGAAGAATGCATCGTACAAAACAGGCTTAGAACATGGATGGTCATGAAGAGCCACTCGTAGCTGCGTATATCTCTCATAAGCACAGTTTGTCTCTTTTAAGAGGTTGTCGAATGGCGTTAAGCCTGTAAAAGGTCGCTCAAAAGCTTCATCAGAGGAAGTCAGCAAGGACATAAAAGAAATGACAAGAACAAAGCCGAAACATCGAACTCTATCAAATGCTTTTTCGATTAGGCAATGCGGCATTTTTGAACTCGGCACTAATCCAATCAAGCTTTAGCCCGTAAAGGAGATTTGTAAGAAAGATTAGGAGCAGTAAAATGATAGCAGATCCTTTATCGGTAATTAATCTTCAAAGATTCAAACAGACGCAATGCCACAGCTGACTGTTCAGTGAGGCAAAAAACGAACTGGAGAAAAACATAATGACTTGTTCCTTTCGTAAACATTATTCACCGAAAGGATGACTGGAGGAGAAAACCTACTCTTCATCTATACAAAAAGAAATCTTATGAGATGTTGCGTATATTGAAGTGGTTAAGAAAGGAATGTTTCGCTGCATAAACATGACACTTTTTAACATGAAGTTTCTCCGATACAAAGTTGTACGTAATCGCGGACTTCCTGCGTTCCCTTTATAATACACAGTTGTATGGAGTTGGTGGAGTCATTATAAGAGATGCAAACTTATTCGGCATTTATTCAGTTGCTTATGAATTGAACAGAACATGCAAACTGAATGATAACGAATGTAAAAAGGAGGGATAGAATCAGTGTGTTGGAAATCCATGTGTCTCGACTACGAAGTATTTCGTCCTCAGCACAAAATGCTTTGTGGTCGAATGTGCTTACGTACAAAGCCTGAGCCTTCGGTGAATCCAAGCGTTCAGAAAAACAAGAAATAGTCAGCACTCTTATCTTCTCCATAATGTTGTCGTTCTTTGCGAACTTATGTTCCCAAAAAAAGTCAACTTCAAGAGCCAACTATTACCGAGTATGTAGACAAATTTTATTCCCGGCACGCTAATCACGCTGAAAATAAGTGAAGCATGGGCTCGTTAATATATATGGGCTACAGTAATCCAGGCCTGCTACCGTAACTTGTTAGGCATCTTGATGTTGTCAGCGTGGACCACTCTGAACGAAGACAATCTTTCCAAATTGATGGTACAAATTTTGTTTGTGCTGAAGTTTTGACATCGTTCAGAGTTTTTCGGAGGTTTCCCGCCTTAACTTCACCCTCTTCTCCCTTCAGAAGGTGTTCACCTCAACTCGAGCTGAGCTGTGCGCCGATTGTGAAAAACATTGAAATTACTACAAAATGAAAACAAATAAAGAGATTGTCTTTTGCTTTGTTTCTGATTCTCGATTTCTAGCATTTTAGAGATGAATTGCTAGAAATCGAGAGTCAGAACAGCTTAAATAGTAAAGGTCTAGCGAGAACAGAGCAATTGCGTGGTCTTTAGAATTTCTTACGGCTAAAATCCAAATCTGAATCAGATATCTTTGGATTTTGGCTACAAACTTTACGTGACTCGAGCTTTGTCTTTAGAAAGCATCGTGCAGATCCTCTGCTTTCCCGAATAGTAACTTGCCTCGCTAATAATAGAAAGAATACGATTTATGATTCTGAAAGGATGAAGGGACAAACGATAACTGAAAAAAAATTTAATTTTGAATGCATCTGTAATTATTGAAAACGACTCTATCACGTTTTGTTCCAAGTTCTATGGCTGATGAAGACATTCCTACGAACTTCGCATGCAACCGCTGAGACTCAAAAATGTACAAAAAATTGTTGTTTTTCGAACATTACACTGTAATAAATAAGTCAAAGAAACAAATAAGGAATTACAATGAAATGTGAATTCAAGCTAGCTTTTTTAGCCAGCACTGAGGTCAACCTAGGCTGCAGCAGTACGAGATTGACGCCAATTTACATATGCAATATGCTCTACGGGAAGAAGACGCACAAATTGCTATGCAAGAAATTTGCTTCCAGGCAAATGAGCATTTTATATTGTGCCGAGCGCTAGAGGAAGTAGCCAAGGTCGGCCTTTAACTTAGTATTCCTGAAAACTTCCAACCAAGTGGAAATTTTTGGGAATTGGTATGCACTCCACGTATTTCAGACAGCAAAAAAAACTGGAAATGTGAAATAGAATTTCCACTTTTTCAAGCAATTCCATGAGCCTTGTTTCTACTTTGCAAAGTTCTCTTGTAACCTAAGAAAATCTGAGAAAAGCTACGAAGGTCCTCCTCCTCCCCCCCTATCCCAAATAGGCGCAAAACGTAAAATTTCGTGTTTTCCATGAATTAGCCAACGATTTCTGTCAAATTGCGCATGTCAGGTCATATTTCCATCAGCACTGTTTTGAAAAATTATTGTCGCTTATTCCCTACAGTCATCCCCTAATAATTTCTTCCAGTTCTTATCCACGCTCAGGAAAGTAACCGGTGGCGGTGAAATCTCTTCGGACTATAGGGAAGGGGCGACAGCATTTTTTTAGGGAAGGGACGTGGCGTGAAGCTCCCCAAAAGTTTTGGAATGCTTTTATAAGTTCTGGTCTGGAAGAAAAGAGAGAAGCTTGGCGGAAATTTTTTGGGGAGAAGCGCTATCTAACCTTTTTTCAACTAGATTGGCGGCTGGGAGGCGGGGTTTCGTGGCCTAATTAAGGCCGCTTGCGCCCTCGGCGCAGTCTGCGTCTCTGCTCTCTGATCATTCTCTAGCCTTGATTATGTCACGAAACCCCGCCTTCCACTCAGTTGAATCAAAGGGTACGTCTCCAATTTTTTTACATATTTCAAATTTTCGAAAAAAATTACAAATTTTTTTAGAAGTGAAAACAAATCAATCGCAAAAATTCATATAACAATTAGCTTTCGAAAAAATAGATCCCCTTTTCGGGAGCGATGATCATAAAATTTTTGAAGATTCAATCTGGATGTTTCTAGTAAGGTGTCAGTCATGGAAATTTAATATTTATGATCAAAAGCTTGTAAATGTGATTCATGTTCTTCTGGATCTTTATTCATAAAATAAGTGCAAAACTATGCACATCATATTATTCATTTCTCTATTTTTTCCTCTCAAAATTCGAAATCTTTAACCCTTTATAGGAGGAATTTATGATCGTTATTTATGGTCTTCGATGCAAACGCCAAAGCTCAAACCAGTCCAAAGCAAGTCCAAATTAGGAGGACAGCTGTTGGCTGGGATATCACATGTGTTCGTCATTTATCCCGTATCTAATCGTAGGATTCTATGGAAGACAAGAAAAAGCGGAAAACTCGTCCAGTGCAGGGACTGTTGTTTGGGAACGTAAACATGGGTAATTAATGGTGATAGTGGGTAATTAAGATGATACAGAAAGAAGAAATTGAAGTGAAAACTAGACCCAAAGATTGGGTTTCTCAAATTGCAAGTTTTTTTTGAATGATTTGGGGATTTCACTACAACCTTCCTCTCACACAGAGCCTTTTACCCATTAGAATCCGCAAATTTCCCCAAACACTCCTCATCAGTCTCCTAGCTCCCAATACCCAACCCGGTCCCGGGTTCTCGTCCAACCCCGCCGAAAAACTATAATATCTATCGTACCTGTTGCTATTGACATCGGGGCGATGTGCATCATTGATATGCATTCCAAGGGCGAACGATATTAACGGCCGACGAGTGCAATCTGTACCTACAACGAAAGAAAACAGATCCTGATTGTAACAGGTAATCGAAAGGCGGCGGAACATGACAATTGGAGGGTAACTAGAAAGTAAAGTGTAGGAATTTCGCGGAAAAACTAGCAAAGACACGGCCTAGGAAAATTACTGATGAAGTAAGACTATGTTATGGGCGCGATACATTTTTGCAAAGAGACTGAGTTCCAAACATATCCAATTAGCGTACAATTTGCTAGAAAAAATTTACTTACAAGATATTTTTGATGAATTACTTTTGCGGCGAGAGATAGGAGATGATTAGAGCACTAAAAATAAAAAGTACCAGCACATTGACCAAAACCTACAGTTTAGATCATAGATGACATTTCTGAAACCAGTTTCTAAGGCTCCGTAAAAAGAGCTTTCAGATGCGAACTTTTCCTTACTGGGAACTTCCAAAAAACATAAGCGGGTCCAACCAGGTAAATCAATACGGTAGAAAATACCTTTGGACCGAAACGAACAAATCTTCGATAGCCAATCGGTAATTCAGAAAATCTAAAATTCTGCGTGTTATCGACAGTCGGTCACTCAAGTTTTTTTTTGCAGTATAATTGAGGTTTGATTATTCTATGTTGTTTTCGTTCTTCGAATAAATTTGGCTATTGGATTAATCTCTAAAAAAATGTCAATTTCAAGGTACAGGGTCTAGATGGAAAGAGAACGAAGCCAATAGATAGCATTTGAGGGGGATCTTTCAAAATCAAAGTAGATCAATATAATTTTTATTGAATTCTCGAAATCAAAATGCTAATTGGCACAGCTCATTTATGAAATTGTATATGACTCGCTCATTTCTGGACCTACAATGTCCTTATCTCTTCCTGGTAGGAATGAATCATGGAAAATGGTGAAAAGGAAAATTTAGAACATTTTTTAGGTGTCTATCCAAAAGTGGACATTTGATCGAAAATGAAACTATAAAAATCAAATCATGCAGTGGGATGATACTTGTAGAAAAATCTGATTTTGACGAAACATTTGGCAAGGTGCCTCCAAAAAAAGAAGGCGATTCCATGTTGCGTGCAAAATTTCTACAATAAATTTTATATTGCAGAGAAGAATGGGAAAATCTGTTGAAAATTTTTCGAAACTCTTTTCTTGAGAAAAGAATGATTTTTGTTGAAATTGTTGTTACGAGCTATGTAGTTTTCTATGATTATTTGAGTTTCAACAATGTTTTTTTAGAAGGATGTCTCAACCTTATCACTGGAATTAAATCCATTTCAAAACCAGTTTCGGTCTCAAAATCATCCGGGAAGCGCTTTCACCTATTTTACGCTCTCGGGATTCGCTTTCAAAACCCGATTCAGCGATGCGAAGCGAAGGTGATCGCTTACACCCGGAAACATCTTCGACCTGAATTGTTGTCCTAATAAATCACCAACGTTGTCTCTCCGTTCTATCACAAACGGCTAGTCGAGATCAGCGCGCGTGCGCATCAAGGCCGCAGCGCGGCTGGCGCGGCGCGACTCGCGCCCGCTTTTTTCGCCGCTTCGCGATGTATCGCTATTGTTGCATTGTTCTTTCTTATCTCTGTGATTTGTACCAAATAGGATATGCATGCGGTGAGAAACGATCACGCACATTTCTCATGAGTGATTCACATTTGGATTCTTTTGTGTCTACATATATCCCGCCGACAGTGGTCACGTATCCCTGCGCGCGCGATCCACCCCCTCAGCCGCTCTCCAGGACGATCAGCCAACCAGCCATCTTCCACCCGAGATATTCTTCTTCTCCGAGAGTGCTCATCCCTTCGCTCTCCTATAGCACAACGATGCTTGCCTTATATTCGCTAGTCGTACTATTTCCCTTGACATTTGCAGGTTGGTTGAAAAGTCATTAGTATTTTCGTGGTCATTTTTTGCGACAAAGATTACGGCATCCAAGTAATACGTCAAGATATAACGTATATTGTTGGTTAGTCGGTCGGGTACGGACTCATTTTGGCGAAAGTGTATGAACTTCAAAGTCGTGGAGGAAGAGATGGAGGGGTAGGAGGAGGTAGGGCACTGAGGGGTAGGAGGAGGTAGGGTACTCGTAAAGTGGATATATTGGGTTCGTGGATGAGTAATTCGGTCTTTCAAGAAGGTCTTGTAGGAAGTCACAGACAATATTGTCCAATTTCTGCTTATTAGAAATAGTTATAAAGATTCAGCAGGCACCTTGCTTAAATTTTTTCAAGGAAAAAAGGCGCAAAGAAGAAATATACTTCAAATTTTTCGTGAAGCATGTGTTAGAAGTTTTCAACTTTCTGATTACAAAAATTCACAATAGTAAGTTATAACTTTTTTCGTTAAATAGAGAAAACTTGTATTCTATTACAAATTACTCGTTTGTACATCCATTACAGGGAAAAACAAAACTTAGGAAGAGAATAAACTGAGATTTTGTCAATCTAACCATTTTGGGATAGAATCTTCCTGCTATTGTATTCTGATTTGCGATGTGGCCGTAGTAATTTGAATCTGCCTCTCTTCTGTGGTAAATAGTAACACCCCTTTCCTCTTCTCCCAAAACTGTAGCTTTCTCCCCATTCCACACTTTATTCCCCAAGGAAGGATAAGAGAAGGGAGGTAGAGTCCCCATTGCCAGTGCATTGACTTTTCCATATTTGCTCCGGCACTCCGTGAAAGATCTTAACTCTATTAGAGTTGGCACATGAGTTCTTGTAACTCTTCCTTTGCCCCTTCTTCTGAAAGAGAACATTCTGGAAGTTGGTACATTTTCATACCTCGGATAAGTAAGGCAAAGACGAAAACCTTTCTTAATTGGTAAAGATCTCATTTTTACGTCAGCAATGATGAAGTACAGCGAAATAATAATAATTCTTTATCGTCGTTCTAATATTCATTTTTCCTTCATACATCTGGGATTCCCTTATTTTTCTCATTTATTCTTTGAATCCATAGATTTTCGGGAGTACTGGGCAGTACAGGACGGTTCGGAGGTCTTTGAAAACGCAAGGCAATTTTTGAAAAATTCAAAAACTGGATCTCTCATGTGTCGTGAATTTAGCAAAAATTACTCCTTCAGAACTTAAGAAGTAGGAAAGTTTATTTGTTAAGCAAGTAAAAAATTTATGCATTTTTTCTTACTTGCTTAACAAGATTCTACTCAAAATTTTCACAATTCCATACTCTACAATCCATTCCCTCAAAATTCCTCTCATTCTTCTTGTTCATATTTTTCTTAATTATTAAGCAATTACAACTGCAACCACATACAGTTTGATTACCCAAGAAATGGAATTGGATTATTGCCAGATTTTTTATTTGCATGTAGCAATTATAATAATGTCATCAATGTCTTTCAGCTATAAAAACTCCAACATTCCAATAGCTGCATATCCCTGAAAAAATCTTATAGAAAATTTTAGAATAGACTCAAAACCCGCGCCCCCATAATTCACCCTTTGAAGTGGAAAAGCAAAAGTTGCAAAAATGCCAAGAATTACTGGAAAGACCTTCGCCGGAAACGTATTCAACCTATGTGCGTCGATTCGAAAAAAGCGAAAAACCTTCCGATTTCGTGATTTTCACCGTTACATTATTTTGTGCAAAAAAGCATCAAATTGTGCAGAGAGACTCTATTGAATTTGCTCGTGAACGTTAGAAAGTGAAAAGTCGTTAACGGAAATTTCTCGTGCTGGCCCGAGTTCCACGCAGACTTTGTCGTTATTGATAGCTAGAAACAGTTTGGGTCTCAAAACGAGGCATGAGGCATCAGCGGCGATAGGAAATTTTTCAAATATTAGTTATTGTCTGACACTTTGCCAACTCCAAAGTTGAGTCATAAAAATTATGCTATCAAAAGATGTACTAGGTTGTAATGTAAGTTTTGCACCAAATTTTTGAAATTTCGAAAATTAAGTTCATTCAAATAAAGTTAATCTTGAAGTAATAAATGATCGAGAGAGAAAATGCGCTTCCTAAGGCCCCGGACAGACTTCACGCGATTTGATCGTCGCGACTGAATCGCGACGAGACAACTGTTACAACATCATTCCATGCCGATCAACTTGCATTTCGGTTTTCCAGCCCGAAATTTTTGAATGTGAAATGAAAATGAATGGAAATGTCGGCGATTGAGTCGCGACGATCAAATCGCGTGAAGTCTGTCCGGGGCCTAACAGTGCTCAAAAAATTTTTTGTAAACACGGAGTGAATATGAAGATCGATAAACACAAACTACCAAATTGATTGATTTTCGAAAATGAAAATTGTTAAAATGTTTGGCAGATTCTGATAACACAGTTTTTGTGTTTTTTAATAAAAAGCATTTGAGAAAAAGGTAGATAGGAACACAAGAATTTCAATGTTTTTTGTTTTTTTTACACTATCCGGTTTCAGGGCTTAGATCAGTAGTTCCCAAGGAAGTTTCAAAATCGGCAAAATCCAAAATCCGCGTCCCCGTAATCAACCCCTTGAATTATTGGAAGAACGGATTGAATATGAAGGTCGATAAACACAAACTACCAAATTGAATTTTCTTGATTTTCGAAAATGAAATTACTTTTTGATTGAGATTTACCTCAGGCGAAGAGGCCTACTCTCTTTTACTAGGCAAGATAACTTTATGAAAAGTTGTTATTTCCAAATTTCTTTTCTCGAATACTACTGTATTCAGTTTAAAACATGATTAAATACTGCATATATCATGTACAGCGAACAAAACGTTTCACAGACTGAGAATGATTGCTTGAGCATTTTTAAACGATTTTTTTTTTGGAATTTTTGGGTGCAGAGCTTATGTTATAGTCTAAATAAAGCTTATTCGGGATAATCGTTTATATTACTATCCTCAGTATACTAACAGTCTATTATCCCGGTATTACTAAAATGATGTTACAACATCAATATTAATATCACTATTTCAACATCATCGTTGTTTTGAATTTGTTTCTGCTTTAATTATTTTGACTGTTGCTTTTTTGAATTCATTCTTTACAACAAAGAAAAACAAAAGCTGAATTGTAGTTGACTTGAAATAATTTTCTACCTCTGATACAAAAGATATCTTTATTGATCAATTATTGAGTTTTCTTGACTGATAAAAATCCATCAAGGACTAGAGTTGATCACTCATCCAATACTTTTTGAAGAACGGCCATAAGGGAATTCCAATAATCAAGTGAACTACTATTATACTTTAGAGAGGTGAAGTTTTAGCCACGCAGATGAATGTCAGCAAAATCAAAATGACCTAATAGATAAGGAAGTAGGTTGATAGAATTTAGGATTCCGAAAAAATCTTCAAAATTGTGCTAGCTAAGTGATGGAGAACTGTATATTTATCTTTTTTACAATAACAGAATACGAACATATACTATCTTGTCAGATGCAGCAAGTAAGTCTAATTCGATAGTAAAAGAAGTTCTTTCTTGCTAGATAGGCCGTAAAATCAGGAATAATTTAGCTTCTGAGGATGACATGTTGGCTGCGGTAAATGTCATACGTCATAATTCAATATATCAATATTTTTGCGTGCCATCGCCTCTACTTGAGTGGGCTAGTTTTAGTATAAATTTTTTAGCAATGCAAAATATCCATCTTATCGGTTCCAACAACAGCTTTAACGATTTTCGAATAACGGCTGAAGCTGTTTAATGAGAGCAGTATTAATCAAAACTGGAGCTAGGAATTTTGGATCTGAGAAATTGCGTACTTTTTGAGTCGAAAATTTTGGCGGCAGCCGTAGTAATTTTCAAGTAGGATATTCAAGAAAATATACTATTTAGTACTTTGAATGGGAGACAATCATAGTGTAAAATGCGGAACGTTTTCTTACAATCTTTAAAATTCTAAAAATGCTGTTGTTTAGCCACACTCTATCATAAAATCATAACAATCAGTATACGCTATCAAAGTATAAAATACTGGGTTGACTCAAAAGATCCAATGACACTAGTCTGAGAAAAATCCTTTAGCAAAAGCTAAGAATAAAAAACTCTACAAGTTCCATTTTTCTGATAACTTGTGTACATCGATTCAGAATTCTGTAGAATTGCATATATGTGTAGCATACATAGTATATATGAGCAAAATACAGTCTAATGTTCTAGAGACCTCAATTGAATCATCTGCCAGTCTGTACCTACATAAAAATTGATACCGTTCAAAGAATGCTGTTGACCAAAGAGTTTAAGTGACTTTTTTAGTGACCAATTTTCTTTTTCCTCATGCAAGCTTAAAGGATCTAGCAAATCTGCAACCTCTTATAATCGTTTTGATCAAAGTAAGATGTTTCAACTATTTGGAAGCAAAATTCTGGACATAGGCTGAAAACTTATAGTGCATTCAAAAGAAATTAAGAAGTTTTGTGAAGCTATGCTTTCTAACTGGCAGAATCAATATACTCATGGAAGTTGAAGTTCATGTACTGAACACAAATGGAGTTGATTACTTGAGTGTAGCGGAACAAAGACGAGTCTGGATGACATTTTTAGCTCCAGTTCCTTGGAGAAATGTCGTTTCTGGGGTCGTATGAAAAAACCTTGTAAAAAGAGTTGAAGATCAAAAATTAGGAATTGTTCGGGTTTGTGCAGCGGTAATAATTCATTCTGTTACTGAGGTTGCTTACCGTAGTTACTCCCTGTGCTACCCCTTCCACATCATACCCTGTTGAAAATGGAAGACTAGGACTAACAAAATTTTTCGTTGTGTATGAAGGGCTGCTAAATATTCACTCATATAAACAGCAATAAACAATTAAACACCCCCTCTCTGGATGATCAAGTAAAAAATAGAAAAAATCTGGAATTTTATGCTCATTGAAAAAAGTGGAAGCTGTTCATATAGTTTAATGAAGAGTAGCCATTCCGAATCTATAGTCGAATGTTCTCTTCGTAAACTGGCGTGAGGAAAAAATGAGTTGTTATTTTCATCACTCCATATTATTTTCGTTAACAGTGCTGGGTTGAATTAGAAGTTAATGGGGTGAAACACATACCCCACCTAGCAAATAGCTGAGATTTGTACGAAATTTCTCAAAGTTTTCTCACAAATTCTACATTACAAGAGTGGTATACAAGTAAAAAAATCAAATTTTTTATGAAGGAGTGTAAAAAGTGTCAAAAACGAGCGCAAGTATCGCTGGCTGTTTGATCTTAATCACACCGCTCTTCCTCCCCCCTTCCCCAGCTTTCTTTCCAGTTAAGGGCATAAGAAGCTGTTGTCTCGTCTAATTACGAACGAACGGTAAATTATGAGTTCCTGAAAGCCATAGAGGCCCGAAGGCTACGAAAAAGAGATGGGCTATTTGTAGGTTGAGAAGAAAGAGGTGAGTGGAAATAAGTGGATTTAACAAGAAAAGAAAGATAATAATGTATCAACTCTAAAAAAAATCTAACGCTGAAATTATAGCTACACCACCCAATCGTTCGAAGTGAGATACGGTAGAATATAACAAAGTCACTCAGCTTAAGGCCCCGGACAGACTTCATGCGATTTGATCGTCGCGACTCAATCGCCGACATTTCCATTCATTTTCACTCCACATTCAAAAATTTCGGGCTGGAAAAGTATCACAACCGAAATGCAAGTTGATCGGCATGGAATGATGTTGTAACAGTTGTCTCATCGCGATTCAGTCGCGACGATTAGATCGCGTGAAGTCTGTCCGGGGCCTAAGGGCAAATGTTTCCGCTTCAGATTACTGTATATAAGATGGCTGACTGAGACAAACTTGGGGTGGATGGTGGAGAATCGTATGTGCGAAAAAATTCATTTTTTTTTGCACTGAATTGGTGCCTTAGATGAAAGCTTAGCTGAAGTCAGAACATTAGTTGAGAAAATGAGCGAGAAAGTCAACCCGCGCTAACTCGTGCAAAAAAAACGAAACCTTCTTGAGGAATGATGTCATAGAAATTTCTCTGCGAGAGCCCATGCAAAATAGACGAAACACACGGAGCAATAGTTTGAGTGTTTGCCCTAAAATGTATGCACATCGTTAACATCGCCTGTAGGCGGAGCAGCTCGCGCGCCGCGCCCGCAGGCGGCTGCAGACGCCGGCGCGATGGCGTCAAAAGAAGCTCGGCTGCGACATTTCCGGCAGTGCAGTCGCTAGTTGTTAATAGTTACTTGAATAGAATGTTGTTACGTTGTTCAAAATTTGTGTCAAAGTACTCCCCCCCCCCCCCCCCCCCGCTTGCCCCTCTTCTCCCTCCCCTTCCCAATGAGACGCTCAAAAAGTCCATGTATTGGTGATAGGTCAAATGGGATGAAGTGTCATTTAAACGAAGTTTAGAAGAAAATGAACATGCGCATTTCGACCAATTAAGGTAATAGAATTTTTGCAAAATGACAAAGGTTGAAATGGGGAGAAGAGCAGCAGCAATTTTGCAAAAGTTCACATGTCCTCATTGAGACAGAGCCAAATTTCTTGCACTTCGGCACTTTTGAAAAATTGATAATCTAGTGGTGACAAGTCAGCTCCGAAGGTCTGTTCTGCAAAAAATAGAAGCGAGTTGTTGCAGGTCAAATCTTTGGCTGAGTAATCTCGTCCACGATATCAAGCTTCATAGATAATTTGGCTTCTCTTGAATTGTGAACTGAACTTGATGTGAAAAATGAAGGGCGTAAGGGTTTTATTCTAATATGTACACACTGACATATATTTACTGATCCTTTTTCCCTTTCGTCCTTCTTCCACCTATTCATATTCATATTTCATTTCAAAAAAGTTGGGTACCAAAGTTACCAAACAGAGAAAGAAGTAAGAGATTAATGTGTCTGACTGTGAGACTATTGGTCTCGAGAATCGTAGTTCAAATCTAAACTGAAAGCGAAATTTTTTTCCAAATTTTCATGATTGCTGCGAGAAACATGGCGGGTAGGGTTGTGCTGGGGTTATAGTTACGAATTAAACAAATCAAATCTGCAAAAATCTAATTTTAAAATAAGAAAATCTAGAGCAGGTCATTTAGGCAATAATGATGCATGAAAGCTCTAAGCAGCAACACTTTCTAGCTGAAAATGTTTTTGCGAGTGCATAATTCCTCAGAAAAACTTTTCTCCAAGACTAAAACATATAGCAAGAAAGCATTTTATGTGCATTCGCGCCTTGCAGACCCAAGAAAAAAATGGTAAAAAAAACAGGCGCATGACACCATTGAAAATCTGAGATGATTTTTTTTGCTGGCGGTTAGCATATGATTACATATACAATAGTAATGACATCAAGGTGTCTTGTTAGTATTGTGTTGCTTTTTTACCTCATGTAAGGTAACGAACTTTGCCAAGCACGCTTAGCTGCTTACATGCGGTATCAGAAAACTGAAAATAACTTTTGTTCACCAGGCTTGTAGATTGGATGCTCTATATGTGCGGATAGTCATAGGCCCGTAGTAAAGCTCGGTCACGGGAGATGATCTCCTCTAAGGCCCTCATATGAGGCTTTAATGGGTGAGATGCGGACTGCCCACTTTTCCGTGGTGTATGGAAGGTCACTTTACAGGTGAGCTCCAAATGAAGCCCGGCAGGGAGATCAGCTCCCGACCCCGAGTCATCGGAGATGAGCCGGGCGACCACATAAGGTAAATACTGTGCTAAAGAGGAGAGCACAGAGAAAACCTCCGTAAGTTGCTCCCGAGTAACTTACGAAACATCGCAGCTGACGTTCTTTTGCGGTGCAAAACTCCCAAAACTGCACAATTTCGGGGCCTAAGTGAGTGAGGATCGATGAACAGCTGATTGCGCGACGAATTTGAAAAAAAAAGTTTTTGCATTTTTTTTGCAGTTGTTGCTTGTTTTTGATAGCGAACCGCTTCAGATAATAAGAAGGTAAATTTACCTTTCTACTCATTTTTTTCCAAGTGTAATTTTTCTTTGTATTAATGCCAAAATATTGCGTATTTGTTTTATCTCGTTGTTTGTTAGGTGAAATCTCTGATAGCGGCTATCATCGATTTTTTCGACAGCGGCCGTTATCGAAGGTCGCCAGGCCAAGTAGCAAAAACGGCGACGCTAGCCGCACTCGAACCACGGCCTGCCGCTTGAAACGCATTATTCTTATCCATTTGACTAGAGATGCAAAATGGCAGAAACGTTCCCACCTTGAGAACGCGAACATCCAGTAAGTGATCTGCTCCAGATCAATCGCTCCCCTGGCAATGTGCTGAGGCGCGATGAGATCAACTCCGGCCCGCCTCAAGAGAGATGCCCTGATGGGGTTTACTACGGGCCATAGTCCCAAAGGTGCCTTCCCGTAAGTCTGAAGAAACTGAATTGTGTTTGTTTTTCTATCAAACTCAGGGTACCATTCGATAGAGCAAAGCAAGCTCTATAAAGTATAGCAGATGATTTGCCTAAGTCATCCAGGAAGTTTGGAGCAAAAATCAAAGAAAATTTTATCACCTGAAAATTGAATTTTCGCGAGAAAAACCCTACGGACCTCAGATTTTGTCATTAAACAGTAAAATAAAGTAGTACTCAAATGTTTCCTTATTGTATTTGTTCCATGCTTAGAAAGCGAGAAAAAGATAGTCCGAAAATGGCAAACTCCGCCCCCAGCCAATCCACAAATGGCAAACTCCGCCCCAGCCCCTCTCACGTATGTCAATGTATACTATAAGCCTTATTAAGTATATCCGCAAAATTTTACCTCTGTTTGCAATTTGGTAATCGAGAAATAAAAAATCGAAAGAATTACAGTTTCGCACTTTCGGGCATTTAAATTTTAATTTTGAGCCCCAGAAAAATCCACCAAATACATTTTTGGGTACTGTTACTTCTACAGTATAATGACCAAGTTAGAGGTCCGTAGGAATTTTCTGGAAGGAGATTGGATTCTCAGGGTGCTCGAAAAATTTCAGTTATGTGTCTAGACACTGCTTCTCTTCGTTTAGCAATAGAGATCCTTTTCCTATTTGAAGACAAAAGAGTGAGTAAAAATAGAAAAAAGCCATTAATCGAAATTACGATTTTTGGCAGGACTTTCGCTTGAATGAGTTTTGCTTGATAAAAATAAGTTTTCTGACAATTATCATTCCACTTATCATTTGGAAACTCCCAGAGTTTTTCAAAGTCATTGTAAAATAAAAGCTGCATAGAGTTTTGTGTTTTTTCATAGCACATGTGACACAGAAAACAGATATTACAGCGCTATTAAAGGCGTAATTTCATCGAATTGAAATGCACTTTTGGCATTGCAAGTGCTATAGGCTACATTTACGAGTTTTTGTCGATTTCCCATAGTTTGAGCATTTAATTTCGTCCACAAAGCGTTTTGAAGCGTTACATGCAAATTTCCGGATAAATTTCCCTTTTTCTGCAATTTTCAGGTACTTTGAGGATGCAGAAAAGGTGGAAGTAGGTGGTGTTAGGGTTTACGAAGAAGTCTGTTCTTCAAGTCAAAATGATCCAGGCTGATATACGAAAGCGGCATGTCTTAAGTCCCATTTTAGAATGGAAAGACAGTCTTTAACTCATTGACGACAATGTGGGGCATCGGTGGCCTACGCGGTTTTTTTTGCTGCCAGGGACGATGTAGACCACCGGTGGCCGACATTTCTTGCAAAGTCATATTATTTTTCTCTTGCTTGTCCACTTCACGTTCGAGATTGTGTCATTTATAATGATTGTAGAGGAAGACACTCTGTAACCCTGTTCTTGCATATCTCACAACAACGACGACAACAAGTATTGTATTTCTAGTATTTGTCCACATATTAATATTTCCGATTTTTGCACTCTTGAGGCCTGTAGGCTCCGTCATTCAAGGAAATGTGTATAATTGTTTGAAAAACAACCTTGCATTTCGCTAATAACCACAGAACCTTCCCTCACGAAAGAGTTGTATAAAATCGTGTCGTCCCCAGCGCCGTCAAGCAGAATCAGGCGTCGTCGTCAATGGGTTAATATTTCTAACCAATCTTACAAGTTTTACCGGTTTTCCAGTACACGGAAATGTTCTAGAGGCAAAAAACTAAAATGCTGGATACTTATTATTGAACAAAAAACAGCAAATAATATCGTTGTTTGTAACTGTCACTTATTGACGAGAACTAGTCTCTTGACATCCTTTCAGCCAAAAAGGCTGTATAAATTTTCCGGCGTTCTATTTTTGGCTAAAAATCTATGTGTGTTGCCCCAGCCCCACCTTCACCTGGATTTTGAATATATAAAATGCTTTTGGAGAACTCAGAAAGCACACATGCAGAAATGCCGCGACGCGTCTGTCTGCAAAGCGGCTAACTTTATCAAGTTCATCATAGGTGTTAGATATATAGCATCCCAGCTGCCCTTCTGCGAAAAAATATGTTCTTATTTCAAGAAGGTCTTCGAAGATCAACTATGATAGAGACCAGTTCTTGCCTCAAAAATAATTCAACTACAAGCTTTACCTTTTGATAAATAAAGTTTTCAACCAATCAGAATTTCATAAAAGAACAAATGTGAGAATGCAATTTTCTTTAATAATCAAACTTTGTCATTGTCTTTTGTCATTTCTTTATCTTTATCTTTCTATTACACTCGAGATGCACCAAAAAAAACGGTGAGTGGAAAAACTACATAAAAGAAGTAATAAATAAAATTATATTTAGACGGTATAAGTCGGAACAAATCTAAACTACAAACAATATATGTATTTACTTCTCCCCTCCTCCCTTCCCCTCCCCTCCCTCTCCTCTCCTCCTTCATACTTATTTTAGCCCTATACATATTTGGTTACATCCATACCTCTGGTACCTCTCCAGACATCTCCAATTACTCAATGTATCGCAGATTTCGCAGCGTACACTCTAATCAACATCAAATTAATCATTTATATGTGTAATGGATAGTCGTCGTGTAAGAGTGCGGAATTCTTTAGTCGAGCACTGAGAGAGCCGACTCCAATCGGAGCAATGACCAAATGTGACATCTATAATTGGAATTGAATTACATATGGTCATGACTCAAATTTTGGGAAGAAGAAAAAGGAGGAAGTGAAGCTTATGTAAATATAGACGGTGAAAGGGAAGGATGTGTTTGACATGCAGCTAGTATACTTTTTATAAGAGCGGAAGAATAGGTGGGTAGAATTAAGAATGAGTTGACGAGTTGCAAGTAACATATGAGAGTTTTAGATATGTGAAAAAGTACGAAAACTTTAAATAGAAATGATGTGAAGTGGTTAAAGGTTTACCTCTGCCGTAGTTCATATTTCAAACAATAAATTTAAGGCTAAGCGGTTCCTGTGAACTGTATCTAGTTTTATGACCCAGGTATCTGATGGCTGTTTTTGCTGCTTATTGGAAATATCTACGTATCCATTTTTGCGAAACATTACATAAAATAAGAATACAAAGCAAATAGTAAATATTAATTTGCGGCAATTCTTGGAGTGCTGAATTTTCGAGAAAAACCCATCTTGGTGATTTTACAGTCTACAATGAAATGGCCACCCTGGACATATATATATGAAAATGTGAGAAAACTGGTCCTCGGAGCTAGTTTATCATAATCTCAGACCATTTCAAATTCAGAAGTGTTCTAATGTAGTTATAATGCATTTCAACTGCTTATTTTTTAGAAAATTTTTTAAGCAAACAGTACAATGTTTCCTCAGATAATCTGTTGAATTTCTCAAAATTTTGAGTGCCAATCTCCAAAAAAATTTGGAAATGAAGATTTTTTAGACTTGGGGACACACGATTGACGATACTGGGTTAAGAACCACAAATCGCAGAGTAAAAAAAATTTGAATCAGAAAATTAGGTTCGTTTAGATGGAGAGGCAAAAACTATCCCAGACAGGGCTTGAAACTTTTTCCGAGTTTCTTGATGGTGGGAGAATGCGCACTTAAGTAAAAAATGGATTTCTAGAAAATAGGGGCAACTATAGTGCTTCCTAATGGAATTACTTAAAAACTCTCCTTCTACCTTTTTTCGCGTAGCTCGGAAAGTTGGAAAAAAGATTATATGAAGTAAATAATATTTACCTTTGTGAAAATCGAATAAATGTTGGGAAATAACATCCTTACAGTTGGTCAAGAAAAAATCAATGCATCCGATAACTGCGTCTTTTTTTAGCCCCACACAACTCGCCAGTCTACGTTCGGATAGAGACCGATCCTTCAAAGGTAAGCCTTATTTGATCGACTCGAGCCAAAGGCAAGCTAAACTGCGAGAAAATCAATTTTTTGACGAAATTTTTTGTCGACAGAAACCAAAGTCTTTGATGGAGTGAAAAGAATCGTATAGGAAATAAACCAACATAGCCACAAGGTTGAAATGTTCAAACGACAGAACTACTTATTCGCATAAAGTCGTTGGTGTTTTTACCATGCACTTGGTTATCGAATTGTTCGCATGAGCAACATTGTGCCATGATGAGGTTGCACATTGTATTCGATTGAGTTTTTAGAGTTAAATTGACTTTTCGGCACCGCAAATGGTTTTTTTAAGCCCTACGCTGCTTGACTAGATGGGGGAAAAATAACGCTTTCACGAGGATTTTACGAGATTATTGGGTAGGGGGACCATATGTCCGGTAGTTTGGCTTCTTGAATCTTGGTATTGTTGTAGACACTTTTCGGTGAAATTGCTGAGCTGAACCAAGATTGGTATGATAACTTTTATTGGCTGACGTCGACGTTTCGGCGATCTACGCCTTCTTCGGAGCCTGGAAAGAGTCTGCAACAAACACACATTCCGCTACATGCACAGGCTGAGCATCTGCTGCATTATCCGCGCAGGACCCTCTCACTTTCGGCGACATGTAGTCCTCTACCCGAGATTACTGGAAGCTTACAATTTTTTATTTTCGGGAGCATTTTGATTCTGAACTTACACATATCATCAATCATCAAAAATCTCTAACTGAGAAAACACATAAGGCTGGAAATCTCCATTCACAGTTCATTTCGTAGAAAAATTACAAAAAATATTGAAATTAATAACGAATGATAAAAGCATCAAATTTAGAGCAACCAATCCACTAACTCCTTTGAAAGTGGTGTAAGAATAATTTGCGTAGCTGTTACTACATTTTCTAGTCGATTCTATTTGATTTTTACTGAAAATCTCAAAATGACTATCTTTTCTTGCCAATCAATAATGCGGAAAAATATGAGCTGCAAAGAAATTCTGTTTTAGTGTCTCTCGCTATGTTTGAACTAGATGAATAAACAATGAAATTCTCCTCTTTCCAAAAATTCGGCTGCAGGAATGTGACAGCTGATTCGCATGACCATATACTTAGGTATTTCCTCTCAGGACCGCACTAGTGCGCGGCACACTTTGCGGCAGCTTATTTATCGCGTATGACGTGTCTAGACAAGTCAAGCGCGGCAGTATTGAATACTGTAGTGCAAAACGGCCATTTCCTGAGAAGTTTTCTTATCCGCTTCTTTTTCTCATGCGATCTACTGAAAGGAAACAGGTCTTACTAAGGTTTTTGTCGCTTGATGATACTCTCAGTTTCTACGGCGGATGTTAATGAAGGTCTGCTCATTCACTAAAAAACAAAATTTCAGTCATTTGATGTTGGACCTTACGATCGCACACGATTTGATCTCGTCGAGCAGTTTCATCCACTTCAAACAGCATCCGTAGCTACAGGTAGGCAGGAGGTTCATCGAATCTTCTCTTACCTCACCCCCCCCCCCGGTTGTTCTCATCAGCCTATCTGAGTGTTGAATCTGCGCAAGCAAATTGCGTACCTGTTTCAATTTTCTTCATAAGTCAAGATTTTCTTCATAGTTCAAGATATGTCTTAGTATGGGGAAAGTTTGCCCCCCTTTTTAATGAGGATTATGTAGCATCTCCACCGAAATTTCTGCCATTTCTGATAGCGCTGAAAAACAAAGAAATTTCTGAATTTTTTTAGGCGAACAACTCCTCGAAGTCAAACGACGTGTTGCTGGAGTAAAATCACATCAGCCACGATTTGCAATGCAAGATACTGCATTTGACGATTCATCAGTAGGAAATGATGGTGAAGCCCTGTCACCGACAGAATCTCCCGATGTTATTCGTAAGTTTCAATAAAGAAAAATTATGCTCATTTTGCTTGCACGAAAATTCTGGCAAGGTTTGGGGACCAGTTCTCGCTGGAGTTGATACTACTTTCTATCAAAATAAAAGGTCTAAATCAACGAGATTACGATTGCATTTGAGGCAAAGTTGCTTAGATTGATTTTATGTTTTTTAGAAGTAAAATAACAGAAGTTTTACAATATGGCGAAAGAGTAAGTATTCCGAGGAAATTAATGTAATGGAATAGTTAAGCAATAAATTTTATGTTTGCTCATCATTCTTTTTCCGCAAATTACGCGCGACGAAAGCTAAATGTGGGAAAATTCATCATATTACCACTCTCGCGCTGCATTTGACGCATCAGTGCTCTGAGAAATGCTGGAAAATGTTATGAGCGAGGGTATGAGGGAAATGCGAAGAGGGGGGGGGGGAGGAGAGGGGATGCATTTAGCATCTCTACTGGATACTAGCAAAATGGAGACTTTTATTTCCTGATTGTAAAATAGCCAAGTGCGGTGACGGATCGAGGACAGGGCTCGGCACAGATGGTTTATAAGCAAGATGAATATCGTTTTTGGGGTAAAAAGCAAGGGGGTGGGGGGGGGGGGTTGTTTTTGTAATCGAAAAGACACAAAATATGCTACGTTTGTTTTGGTCGACGTTTCGTTTTTTGGATACTTTTTAGGGATTATGGTCTAGAGTTAAAGGGTACTTCGTAGAAATTCGCAAAAGTCATGGGGGACTTCGTTTTTTGCATTTTCAACCACATATCTCGTGCCGAGTCCTGATCTAGGAAGGGAGGGGTCAAAAAAGCTTTCAAAGTAAGTATATGAGTATAAGTTTCAAGTAAGTCTTATAAGTCTTACATAAGTCATAGAATTGCGTAAATTAATCGTTCTTACTTGCAAATTATCAGAATAAATATTAAGTCTTCAAAAAAAAATTAAGTCAACTCTGTAAAAAAATTTATCGGCGGCTACGTGCCCCCTTCTTCAGTATCTCGAGGTTATCGGGTTGCAAAAATCTGAAAGCATTCCTCACATTCTTCCAAAAAAGCGTGACTTGTGCTCTAATCGCCACCTCTAAGATAGCTTTTGAGTCACACCTTTCTTATTCAGAAAGGAGACTACTGTAGCAAGCACTCTTGCTTTTTCCTTTTAATTGCGCCATGCTGCATGCGAGATTCATCTGTTTATGACATATCTCTAAGTGAATTAGGAGAGAGTAATGTGAGGGAAGTTGTGAGGAGATGTCTCCCTAAACAATATTCCTTGTTGGGATTCTCAGGAAAAACTGAGGTAAAAATTGATAGAATACCCAAGTTTTTTTCTCTGGTAACGGAAAATGCTCGGGCATCGGATTGAAGTTTGAACAAAACATAGGTAAAATTTTCAACCCTGCGCCATTGTTGGAGTTTGACGAGCAATAACCCTTACAAAAATTTTATAGGGTTTTATCCCTGCTCCTAGAGATTTTAATCGCCTTCTTTCTCTCTTCCCCCCTCCCCCCCCCCCCCCCCCCCTCATCCACAAAACACTAAATTCTTGCAACATTGATGTACTATGAAATCGACCCATCCGGTATCCCTTTATCTCAAAAACAGGAAAGTTTTGCGTTGAAAACCTCTCCTCAAGTTTTCGCTTTTGAAAGCAGTGGCTCACAGCTCTAGGAGTAAACACGCATGACTTTTTTTTTTGATATACAGCCTCAGTAATTATATTGACGAATAAAGATAAGTAAGCAATATGATCGATTTATTTGCCAAAGGGTTTAAAAACACCTCCACAAGAATCAAAGTGTTTTTGAGAGAAATGGCAGCCAATTTGTCGAAGTTCACGGAAGTTATTGGAAGTTTCTTTCCTGAGCTTTACCGTAATAAAGAGCAATAAGTCACAATCAGAGATCAAAAATTAGAAATATTTCGGGGGTGCCCTGTATGAGTAAATTAGTGCGGTTCCGCCAGAACGCCTTGAAAAGGAAGAACTGGCATTCCTTTCCTTGAGCTTCGCTCGCCTAATCTAAGGGTACTGAGATTTTGATGCTATATGATAGCAATGCCCTTAACTAAGTAATCGCTCAAGTTTCGCGGCAAAAGTGAAATTTGAAGCGAGAAAATCGCTTCAGAAGGCAAGGGCGGCCAAGGTGCCTTCGCCCATCAACGTAGCGGTATGAAAATGGATTCGGATGTGGGCTTTAGGGTAGGTAGAGTTGTCGATGCCTGATAATCATGATGAACGGTGGATACTTAACGATACTAGATACGTTAGAGCCCAAACCTGGACTTGTCACTTCCAGACCACCCATGTTGGTGGGCGGAGCTACTTTGACCGCTTGTACATTCTAGAGCGAAGTTCTTGCTTTGGAGTTCACCTTTTAACGGGACTTGGGCTATTACCGATTCAAGGGCTCTGTTTATACAAAATCTGCAAAGCGTGGCATGAAAGAAGACTATTGAACCTAACAAATTCTCAAAAAAGATGCAAGATTGTTTGAAACCCTAAGCTGAGGAGCTGGGAGTTTGTATATAGGTTTGAGTGAGTAAACCTCAAATGAAAATTGCTTTTACAATTGTTAACAATTTCAAATTTTGAGCAAACGTAGGTGTTTGTAGGCGTAAACAAGCATGTTGCCCTGACTACTTTCGCGCTTTCAATTGTGGAAATAGAAAACGGGTCCATGTGTAGGTTAAAATGGGGATTTTCATTGTGATATGTGTATGGGGACCGAGCATAAGCAACTCTACCAGTCAACTCAATATTGTGCATCACATTTGTGATTGCCGTATCAGCATATATCTATCATTCTCATAAGTTCCATGCTATTTTACTACGCCATAGTGCCAGTTCGATGAGATTTTTATCTGAATACTTGACATAGTCGGTAAAAAATATCCGTTTATTCGAAATTTCTCGCTTTCGTATAATTCGACTTTTCAAAAATTCATTATGCCAAAAATGCGATCATGTGATCTACACTTTCCGTTTTGAAAAATATTGTTCGATTATTCGGCAGTTTTGGTCTCAGGAAATGTTCGATTTTCAAATGTTCGGCATTTTTCTATTTGCGCGAGTATTTGCGAGTCGATCATTCAGTATCTTTGACTTTCGAATGTAATCGATTATCCAATTACTCGAATAAAAATTTCGCATATTTGTATAGGCTATCGCATGACGAAGGCGCATATCTTTGGGCGCGAACGCGGCTTTATTAGCCGCGGAGCGCATAAGGCACAGAATCTACAACGGTGAAGATATACGCACGCGTCGCGTTCGCGCCCGCTCAGGTGATACTGCTTCTGCGCCTTCGTCCTGCAGCAGCCTTTATATGATTAACCGTCCTCTACAAAACATGGAATGTTATCTTTGCTCAAAGAAATCAGAACAAATTCTAGGACTTGTATTCGGTGAATGGAGCGCATGGAGCGATTGGACCCCATGCATGTCTGGAGAACGAAGCCGTGTACGAGCTTGCAGTTCGAGAAGACCAGCACTTCGAGTGGTATGCCACGGTGATGCAAAGGAGGTTCGTAGATCAGAAGATTTGTTACCTTGAAAAGCTCATGTTTCCCATTACCAGACACAAAGGTGCTTCTACTCGCCATTGGATGCTCAGATACCCGTTGCAAAAGATCCATGGACTATCGAACGCGAAATCAGTGGCGATTTTATTTGATTTCTTTTGAATATACTCAGCCTAATGTATTGATCATGTATTTCTATCATACTGCTTTATTTGATGTTCAACTAATAAATCTCAAATCTATACCAGAAGTTTTTGAAGATGAGAGTACCCTCTAATTCAACAGGATTAGTGCTGGAGGGCGAGGCTGCTTGGACTCTGCACCTTTTTCGTGTTCGTGCTTTCTAATTACTTCCTCATCACGAGCGTGGTCTGAGAGGCAGAGGCGATCCACTAGTCCAACATAAAACGAGAATTTAGCTACAGTCGAATCATCTTGTGCTGATAGCACTTCTTTCAACGAGAGCTTAGAACAGGGCCCGGCAGGAGGTGGCATTTCAGAATTTTGAAAACGATATCCCCCTTGGAGGCAAAATTTCTTACGACTTCCCCTTTGACCCTATTTTTGACCCCCGTAAGTCCCTGACAAACAGATATACACAAATAGTAAGATGGGCGGCCTCAGCGCTTATTATAGTAGTACTACCTGGCTTTCCTGGTCCAGCCCGGGTCATCGTTTGAGGGGATGGCCAAAAACCACACTCTGTCCTTCTCCTTTTGGGCCATATTCTCCACCCTTTTTCTGCAGTATCAATACTGCACTGCAGCCCTATATCTAAGATACTACTCATTTATTAGTCAGCTGCAAAACTTTACAATTCACAATAACAAAAACATAAACCTACGCTATACAACTTCAATAACAAAAACAAAAACCTACACTATACAACAACAATTTCATAACATTCATTTCATAACAACTTCAACAATTTCATTTCAGAACACTATACCCTATTTTCCGGTTTATGTGCCACATCTCATATGAGCTGCACCCGCCGCAGCAAACAATGGCGCGAAAGAGTTTTGGAAAAGAATGTTTTAAATTAAGAAACTGAAGACTCGCTGCATTTTGTGACAGTTCTTCATTGCACATGTTCAAGTTTCCAGGTATTTCCTTACTCCTTTAGATTCGGAAGAGTTTGTGTACGTTTGAGATGTATTTTATTCAATGAAGTGCTTTCTTTTGTTCTGCTGATGTTACCGATCACGAAGCTGTGATTTCGTTCGATTTCAGTGGTACTGCTAATGTATGAACGGTGTTTCAAAGGCTTTCACAACAAATAGCGAAATCGGAAAGTTACAGTCAGGCTACTAGGTGAAATAGGTAGTACCATCATCGCACATTAGCTTGCGCGCGATAAAAATAATTGCGACTCACATGCCAAAAAACAAGGTATGAAAAGAAAGAATTCACGTTTCCAGGTGTACAAGCCGCACCCGTCACTCGAATTGGGTGCGGCTTGTACACTTGGAAACAAGGCTTAACTAAGGCCCCGGGCAGACTTCACGCGATTTGATCGTCGCGACTGAATCGCCAACATTTCCATTCATTTTCATTTCACGTTCAAAAATTTCGGGCTGGAAAAGTATCACAACCGAAATGCAAGTTGATCGGCATGGAATGATGTTGTAACAGTTGTCTCCTCGCGATTCAGTCGCGACGATCAAATCGCGTCAGGTCTGCCCGGGGCCTAATGCTTTAGTCCCCTGATGCGACGACGTCGACGACGGCGACGACGTGGAGAACGGCGACCGCTCTCCACGTCGTCGTCGTCGTCGCCGGCGCGTCCTCGTCTTCCGCAGTCGCATAGCGACATAATCTGGAAAGTATTAACTGAAAGGCAGAAAAGTTTGTGTCGAGAGTTACCTTCACTCCTAGCTGTGCAGCTCCATACTCCGCAAGTGGGATGAGGAATTCCAGGATCGTGTAGGTCTTGTCCTCCCTATTCACGAGACCGACTAGAAGAGATGTTATGTGTGCGATGACGTCGTCATCTTTCGGCTCGTTCTAAAACGCATTTCATTACATTCATTTATTTTCATTGTGCTTCTGGTCTGGACGATCCCTTAGGCCCTCGACATAGTTCACGCGATTTGATCGGTATTATCGGTAAAAGGGCATTTGAGAATTTTCACTGCAGACAAATGCTTGAAAACCTGAAAAAAAATGACATACTTGATGAGGTCAACATCGAAAGCAATTAGTGAAGCGTTTCGTTGAACTTGCTTCATGAGATAAGTCGTCAGGGAAAGATTTTTGATCTGCTCTTCAAAAAAAATGATTGTAAAAATTAACTGCTGGACATGATGAATCGTTAAAGTTTTGTCAGAGACGATCGGACATCGGGCCGTGACTTGTGCAAGCTGGCAGAGAGAGCGGAAAACACTGCACTATCCCCTCCCCTCGAAAAATCTCGGCTTCCGCAGGTCAGCCAGCAACCCGACACTGGCTTCGAAAAGGTTGTCAAAAAACATGCTGTCCATCAGCGTAACGCATCAGCTTCGCTGCTAGGCTGAGAGCGTTTTTGGCTGAGGAAATTTTCTTAAGAACAACAAAAAAAAAACAAAAATCACACAAAGATAATGTCTCGTGAACATTGAGAATGTGGACACATCGATGCTCATTGAAAACCTCCCACTGTACAAACATCCACTATTGTGTGATCAAGAGCGAGATTCGAGCATAAATGCTTTACGAACGCCTGTCTGTTGAGATGTATAGAGCAATGTGTAGGGTGTACTACACATGTTTTTGTCAAGGAAGGTAAGGATGAAATTGAGGTTTGTGTTTGTTATGTTCCAGTAAAACAACAAAAACATTCATTACACGAATCCCGAATTCACGAGATCACAAATAGCATTGCTTTTCGGTACCCTAGAGATGTTTGAAATTCTCCAGAGAATGACGTCGGGACGATGTTATAGCTGCAAAGCTAATTATCTTCACAGCAATTGAAGGAAATAGTTGATGAAACAGGAAATAGAAAGTAAGGCTGTTTGAAAAGCTTAGTTGATGAGAGTGAAGATTGGTACCAGAATCGTCACTTGCAGACTTGCTCGGAAAATGCTTGAGAAATGAAATTTCAGATCTTGTTCATGTAAACATTTGAACATTTCAGCTATACATTACTGAAATGGAAGAGCGCATGCTGAACGTTTCTTTCCAGCGTAGTATGGCAGAAACATAATCAGTTCGTCAAAAGAATGCAAATCAAGGATGAAATGTAAGATTGAGAGTGTCTTTGAATAGCTCTTATTTCCGCCAGAAACACGTGGAAAGGAAGATCATTGCCTTCACTTTTCGGAAAATTCCACCTTTTCGGAAAATTCCCCATCAGCAAATGAATACATCTTATTAGTTTTATCATATTAGCCGACAAGACAAATGTTACGAGATCATTGCATGCCGACCAGCTTGCATTGGTTGTTTACGCGATTCAATCGCGACGATCAAATCGCGTAAACTCTGTCGAGTAATAAGGGATCGTTCAGACCAGAAACACATTGAAAATATGGGTCTCGCTGATCCACAAAAATACTGGAGGCAATAAAGGAAAACACACAAAGAAAAAACAAAAAATTACAAATGTGATGTACAAAAACGAATGCAAAAATTCGATGTAATGTAACATATTTGCATAAATGCACCATTCCACCTACCTGAGATAGTCCGAATGAGCCTCAAATTGGTGAACTAAGTGCGAGGTGCTATAGTCGAAAATTCTGACATGCATGTCATCTGAGCCGGTAACAACCCAGTTTTTGCGTGAAATAAACTTGGCAGCGCGCACTGGCAAATCACATATCTGAAGAATGCGCAAGATACTGGATTGAAACATAGTAAGCAACATAAGGCCCCAGCCAGACTTCAGTTGAATAGCCCAAAACGGCTCAAAAACACCGTAGGCCCCTTTCCACGAGAAATGAGCTATCTTGAGCGGAGTCTGGCCGGGGCCTAACATACAAAAATACATGAAAATTCGAAAAAATAAATCTACTTTGAAAGACTTCAGAAGCAGCTGACTCTTGTAATTCCAAATCTGAACACTTCCACTGTAAAGAGCTGCCAATAGCCACGTTTCCGTGGGATGAAGGTCCACCGATTCAACTCGACTCGATCTTTTCAAAAACATTTCCTCAACTTTTGATGACAGCATGCCTACAACAACCAGAATAGAGGAAAACGAAGAAAACAAACGACCCAAAAGAGCGAAAGTACGGAGAATTCGGCCATATTGCGAAAACTGAAGAAACACAATTACAAAAACAACTTTTTGCATAGAATATCACGACGAAATATGATCTCTGGCCCTTCTGAGCCCTTGTAGGGCTTGTCGAAGAAGCAATCTATTCAAGAATTGTGAAGATTTCTTCAATCAGCGATCACTAATTCAGAAATAGTCAATTTCTCGAAGTTTTCGCATCGTCCGTGCAAGATGCATCGATTGCGATTGGAGCGCGCTTTCCGAAACCGATCATAACACTTAAACCCTATTTGGGGCTTTATCTAAGCGGTGCCTTGGTGGTTTTGGAAGCGGATTTGAACATGTAGTAATACTCTCGACCTAGTCCACATTTATGTAAAGAAATCCGGGAAATTATGTGAAGGGAAGCAGGGAGCCACCCCAGGTTGCTCCCAGGTGGCGCGGGAGCCACCTAATTTCGAAAAACACTTACCATTTTTTTAATTCACATAAGTTTTTCATTATTTTTCATACTTTTTTTGTGCTCATGGTCCTCCAACTATACAGCAAATTTGATGCCACATCGTTACTTGTGCATTGAAAACGAGTCTATTTTGTTATTTTCCTCTTACAAGAATTGCGATTTGAATTCCCGCCTGCGGGCAGGCTAGCGACCGGAGCACAGAATCTTCACATTGCTGGAATCTAAGTTCATGGGACAGTAGCACCAACAAGGAATGATGAATAAAGAATGATATGTGCATTGTTTATCGGTAAACAAAGGGGAAGTCGTATTTTGAGGTCCGGGGCTCCGCCGCGGACTCCAAAATACGACTTCCCCTTTGCTTTTTCGGGCCAAAAACGATATCCAGCTTGTGAAAGCGCCACCCTCGCCGGGCCCTGGCTTAGAAAAAGAAGATTGATTAAAATTTTTTTGAGATCTGCACAGTTGAAATCATTGCTGTCGTAAATACCAGGGCTCAGCGGAGGTGATCCAGCGATCCATACGCTGGATATTGTTTTTTGTGAGGCAAAAGGGAACTCGTGAAGTTACCAGGGGTAGTTAGATGAATCTGCTTAGTATGCCCTTATCCGACGTCTTTTCACCAGTAACAGGTAGATTACACGTTACAAACATGACAAGTGCTTAGACCAGGGCGGGGGATGCGGCACGCCGCACCGAGGGGTCGTAAGGGGGGGGGGGGGTAGGTGAGGGAGGGTCGTATCGACTCAAGTTCAAAAGCGGTTTTCAAGGGGAAAAGCACTGCAGCTAAGTTTTTAGATGTGCCACGCTCTTTCCCAACTACCTCTGACAACCCAGCCAATGTAATCGAGAGAGATACGAAATACATCAAGTATGTCGGCTTCCATAATAAAATAGCTGGGCATCCTCTATTGAAGATTCCGGAACTTATCAATCCAGAGTGGAGGCAGATCAAAATCGCAGCTGATCTTAAAGGCAGTGTCCGGGCAAACACTCGGTTTTGAGATTTTGTGCTTACTTGGGCCTATTTGCTACGCTGAATCCGAAAATTCACATTGTAGAGCGCGAAAATGGCGAAAAACGGCTCTAATACAGGAGAGAAATCAGCAGGTGGGCGGGGCTTTCCCCACTGCGAATTCACGTTCCCGGCTTCCGGAGCGACCTTCTCGCTTCCGGTTTCAAGTCAATCATTCGCACTTGACCGGTAGAGATGTTAGGACGGCTAGCGGAATCGAGAAAATCGCTCCGGGAGCTGGGAGCGTGAAGTCGCACTGGTGAAAGCCCCGCCCACCTGCTGATTTCCCTCCTGTGTTAGAGCCCTTTTTCGCCGTTTCCGCGCTTTCCAATGTGGATTTTCGGGTTCAGCATGGCGAATAGGCCCTTATAAGCACAAAATCTCAAAATCGAGTCTTTGCCGGGACACTGCCTGTAATAGCTGGTGCTGATGTCATGGCGTCAAACGTGTAAGCATTCGATAAGGAAGGTGGAAATGTTCGCGTGTCTTGTTCTGTGTTGCCGTTTACACAGCCGGTTTGTTTGGAGAAATCTGATTATTTCAATTAGAGATGCAATGCAGAAGTGAAGAGATGTAGTAGTTTCGCTGTACAAGCTGTGTAACTAAATTGACTTGGCGACGCTATTGAAGTCCTGCAAAATTCAAGTTCAATGACACAAACTTGCAGATACCGTACGCCTACCGTAACCTACCGTACCGCTAATCAAGTATCATTATCGTAATCAGCGTGTCGAATAACCCCTATGCGCCAAGTTTCAACGAACTCTGAGGTCTCCGAGTAGTAAATTAACTTGTATGAAACCGTAATTTCAAACATGATTAACTTCATTTTAAAGGTGAGTAAGATACCTCTTCTTGCACTAAATACAAAGCACTACCCCTCCCTTCCTTGCATAAGAAATCCCACTTTAAGAAACCTCCATGCTGTGGAATCAGAAGATTGCCAAATCCCACCTACAAATTTCAATGGCTATGCTTTCCCTAAATATTACTCAGAGCTAAGAAGACGAATCAGGCTCAAATCACGCCTATGAAATCTACGAGGTTTAGGCTACCGATTCATATAAATAATGTTCACTAAGAAGGTCTTTTTGATATAGTTAATGGGGTGCGGCACCCCCCCCCCTCAAAAGCTGCGGCTGCCGCAGCTTTCAAGGGGGGGGGGGGTGGGGTGCCCCACCCCATTAACTTACCTTCAAAAGGCTCAAACGAAAGCCTTTTTAAACTATTCTACAGAGCCATCCTTCTTCTCTTCACAGTAGCATTTGTCCCCCAAAGCGCCTCCTCTAAGAAAAGATACAGGGGAACTTCTGAACCCTATGCGCTGAAAAACCGTTAAAAATTTTGGGGTACGGTGGTGCTCGAAATATTGCGTTACACCAAGGCGCGAGCACTAGGCGTTGAAAGCCGCTCGCTTTCGGCTTGAGTGTTCTCGCTTTTTTCTCTACTTTTCTCCCTCTCTTTCATCTCATACTCTCTCTCTCTTGCTCTTTCATCGAATCCAGCGATCATCGAACAAGAAAGTTCGCTCTTCCACCATTTCGCTTTCTTACTCTTTTTCGTTATTTCGTTTCCGTTGTTTTTCGTGTTCGTTTTTTTTTCGTCTTCGTTTCTGTTTTCTGTTGAAGGTACGTAGTCATGTGTATGTTGATGTTTTCAAGAAGTTGTTTTATGGCAAAGCAATTTCTCTTCAGGGAAAGCCAGCTGATTAGCAGCAACCGCCTCTCGAGTATGATCCCGTTTTATGTCAGAAAGCTAGTTGTAAAGCTATCTTGAACCCGCTATGGTGAGTCAAGCTTATCTTATGTTCGAATATCAGCTTATTTTTGGCCGTTTTGAGACCCTGTGAACGTGTCAGTAAGCGCAGTGTAACGGTTTGTATGTGACGGTTTACTGAAATGTAAGCGCTACCACTTGTCTTTTTTAAAAGCCTTTTTTCCATTATTTTAAAATTTTTTTGCATTAACATGTTGAAACTTTACCTATAGGTTGAACTTGATGTATACCGTTGTAACAAGCAGCCATCCGTTATGCTCACGTAATTCTTTCAGTTTCGTGGACTTCCGCGCTAAAACCTGGGTGTGTCCTTTCTGTAACCAGAGGAATCCATTTCCTGCTCACTATGCCGCAATCGCTGTGGATAATCGACCACCCGAACTGTATCCGCAGTTTACAACGATAGAATACACGCTGAAGATAAAAGTTATGATATTTATTTTTGATTCACATATGTTCAAGGTAAACTCCTATTTAAACAGTCAGATGATATCTGATCATAATCACAAGTTTTGGAAATTCTTGTGAGCGTTTGCATCGCTTGTATCTGAATGGGCATGTTTCGTTTTCTGCGTACTCCTCATCCTTTTCTGAGCATAGGGAGATTTTCTGTCACCGCTTTCAAAAGAATTTGAGAGCTTCAACATTTCCTTGCTTATTCAGTTGAGTGGCAAAACATAGCACTGTTATCTGATAGGTGCTATAAGGTAGCTTAGAAATTGTGCTGATCAACGGCAGTGCCTTTGAGCTTGTGAAGAGAGGGAATCCCACCTATTCATCCTTTGGAAGGGATATTTGCACGGGAGATCATAAGGTATGAGTTTTAGGTAGTGGTTACGATTTGCAATACACAATTTTGTCATCAATGAAATACTTTTCAGCCTGTCGCTCTAGCTTTTTCGCTCGTGAGTTCTGCACGCTTTCTTTTTATTTTAACGTAAACGTCCGAGCTGTGATTCGTCTATCACATTTAAGTAATTTATTATTCTCATTCCTTATAAGTTGTGATTGTGATGCTCATCTGGATATTGTGATCCTGCCTTCGGTAGGACTATCTAGTTCATATGAGTTCCTCACCAGCTCTACTTTTGAGTATCTGGTTTGTTTTATTAGTTCTATTCGGTCATCGCGATCATAACAAATACTGATTTTCTGTTAGCGGTGCTGATGACAGTGAACTGACGAATCGTTGATGTGAGAGCACTTCCTAAACGAACGATTCGTTAGTTCACTGTCATCAGCACCACTAACAGACAATCAGTATTTGTTTGATTGCGATGACAATAGAACTAGTAAAACAAACCAGATACTCGAAAGTGAGCTGGTGAGGAACTCATAAGAACTAGATAGTCCTTCCAAAGGCGAGATTATTGACTTTCGCAAATCAAGTCCTTAAGCTGCATTTGTAATAGTAGACGATTACATATAGCGAACAATTCTAGACCAGTCTTTCAGAATCTAGCAGTTTGTTCCGCACTTGAGATTTGACAGTCTATGATGTGAGAAAATATCTTCTTTATTAATTTCACTTAACAACTCAACTCCATTTATGGGTGAAGCAGTAATTGTATTCAGGGCCACATTTCATCTTGGCAACTAACTCTATTTGCTCTGTGATTGGTCGTAACAATATGCAAAGCTAAAGGTTATCCTGGAAAGTTGGTTTATTGATGTGTAGCTTCACCATCTAGTTGTACTGTAGGTGTCGATCAAATCTAGTCAGCTCCCATCATGATATCGTTTATCGAGACACCGATGTTCTCAGAATTACGTCATAAAGATATTATATTTACTATAGACATGAAATTCACACAGACGGATTTGTGCGAAAGGAACGTGATTCGTTTGGGAAGTGCTCTCACATCAACGGGGTAGAAGCTTGTGCATTCGTTGTAGTTGGGAGTTCGGGGGTGGGGGGAGGGGGGGATAGGGAATGGGGGGGGGGGGTCGTGCCGGGGTCCGGCCCAAGGGGAGGGGTCGTATCCGACTGTCGTGTGCCGCACCCCCCGCTTTACCCTGGTTTAGACCCATGTGCACCAGATTTTGAGCGTCAAAACACAATCTTTATGCTCAAAAAAATAAATTATCAATCCGTTTACAACCGGTAAGCAATAATGAACCACCAAATTTGGTGTGTACTTTCGCGCCGACGATTAAAATGAGAGCATGAAAAATTATGAAAATCATGTAAATGAAAGGAACTGTAAGTGTTTTTCTAAATTAGGTTGCTCTCTCGCAACCTGAGAGTACCCTGAGGTTGCGCGGACCAAACAAGGTCATAATTTTTTCCTTTCTTCACGTGATTTTTCAATTTTTTTGCATAAATCTATTCTTCAGTCCAAATTCTACCTACGATTACTTACCTTAGCCCAAATTTCGTCTTCTCTTCTCTGCTTTGTTACGGCCCTTGTATAATAAAAAAAATTGCCTTTTTCTAACGTGTTGCTGTTCTATCTTCGATTTTCCTTATCTATTGACTTCCATTCACTCATCGTTCGCTGAGGTTATTAGCCGTACTTCCACAAATACCGCAAAAGGTATTTCGTAATCTTCTGCAATGTCAAAGGAGACTTTTTCAAAAGTCTCAAATGCTACCTCGTGCTGGGCCCTGCTAACTACTTGTCAATTTGATTACTCAATTTTTCGTTCCTGTCATTTCCTAGTGGTCGTGTCCTCGTTTTGCTGTTGGGGTCTATCGTTTGGTGATTTGGCTGTAGTGCCGGTTGGATACGGCAGTTTTTATTCATGATAGATTTGCTATTGTGTTGCGTCTCTTTTTTGTTGCTAATCATTTCTTTATAGTCTGCCATCCGTCCTAGTCTAGACTGAATTCGGGATTGAGAATTTTTTTATATCAAAACGTTTCTACTGTGAATTGTCAGGTCTGTTCAGGGCTTGGGAGTTAGATTGGTAGATACCAGCTAAACCAGTATTCTCTCTTGAACCGTTCCTCTTATCTTCGAGCGATAGCAGTCCCTACAGTCCCTACTGCTCACCTGGCATCTCAACTCACATATATGCAGGTCAATGGCGTACCCAAGATTTCGGCTCGGGAGGGGGGGGGGGACAAAAAATTTTTTCTAATGAAGGTGCGTGGCGTTAACCACGCACTCCGGAAAAATTTTTGTTGTCCTTTTCAAAATTTTTGCGCATCTCCAACCCCTAAAATCTAGAAAAAGGGGGCGTGGCGTCAACCACGCCCTAGAAAATTTTTTTTATAAGGCTAAAATGAATTTTTAAAAAATTTAAAAAATTATTTTAACTATTTACAAGTGCAGACAAATCATCTGCACAATTTTATAACCCACTAGCTGGCTTACCCGGCTCCGCCGTATGTTCCGAATAGAAAATTCCATTTCTTAACCGATCCGGACCAAACTTGGCACACATACACTTCGGGCCCCGGCGAGTGTCACAGTTCACTTTTCGTTATCGATTGATGTCGATTTTATCGATTTTTTGCAAAATTTGAGCTAGGGGGCTGGAATTTGGCAGAGGGGTGTAATCGAGCTCGATTACCCCCCTGTGCCAAATTCCAGCCCCCTAGCTCAAATTTTGCAAAAAATCGATAAAATCGACATCGATCGATAACGAAAAGTGGACTGTGACACCCGCCGGGGCCCGAAGTGTATGTGTGCCAAGTTTGGTCCCGATCAGTTCAGAAATGGAATTTTCTATTCGGAACATACGTACACACATACAGACAGACAGACAGACAGACAAGCAGACATTCAGCTTTATATATAAGATGTAAGTAGCTTTCAATTCGCGACCCGTTCTCGGGTGAGGGGGCGCCTCCTCCCTTCCCCGCCCCCCCCCCCCCCCCCCCGCCCCCTTCGTTACGCCACTGATGCAGGCTTATAGGTCACTCGCATTTGGTCGTATCTTTTTCGTGTGTTGGGTACTTCATACCGTATGAGTAGCTCTTTTGCTCATCTTCATCGAAGTACGAGCATTTTCTTTTTGGTCCTCGAACGTCTAGGGCGACTGGCTCCATAAACAGAATTTACATGGTTTGGTTGGTACACCTTGAGTGTAAAAGGTAAAGATAAAGATAAAGATCTCACATGATCATGTGTGATCTTGCACACACTGTTCACCTTTGGCGTCCCCATCCTGGAACTGCAATCGGAAAAACACAAGAGACCGACTAATTATTATTGCTTTCATCATGTTATGAAGGTTGGTACCTGAAAAGGAGAAAAAGCATGAAGAAAACATCGGAAACACTTAGCAGGAAGGGCTGTCTGTGCCTAAAATCGACGTGGACATGTGCAGTGACGGACATGTTAAATGAAATGATTTGACTGTAATCATCGACCACTAGAAACATAATTTTTGTTTTGAATGCAAAGGGTCTGCATGTTATACATGCATTTGGTAATATTCATTTTCGAAGGAGTTCCAACAAGTCGCGGCAGCATGGCTTCACGTGGAAGGTAAGTCATACCAGAAATCATTGCTGGGTTGACGTTGAAAACAAATAGATTGCCATATTACTAGCAGAACAGCATTTGCAATGTTTGGATTCATCTATCCATGCTACCCAATATGATTAATCATGTTGAGTGATTTGAAGGTTGACAACATCATTACTGGATGTGATGCAAGCTGAGAGTAAAGGGCCGGGTATACTCAAAGCGATTTCAGTCACGGCGCGATTTGGCAATTCGCCAGAAATTTTCAGGTCCAACACTAGCAAACTGCACATGCATAATGTGTATAACTCACGTAGATTGATAAAATACCCTATCTTCTGTACATTTGAAGTATGCTTACAATGAGTTATAGACACTTAGAATCTTGCCAAATCGCGTCGCGACCGAAATCGCGTGAGTATACCCGGCTCTTAATGCCCTATCTTCAGCCTCCTACGAGCTCTTCTTAGATTCCTCTTTTCTACCCGCGCTTTTCATATTGTAAGCTCCTGTGCCACCGTATGGTCACCTCCAACCTTCTTGCACTAGGGCTCTATCATACAGCATTTATAAAGTGTGTCCATAAGTGAACGGATACCTCGTATGTTGGGGGTTTCGGACTTTTTGGAGAAACCCCCTCCCCCCCCCCCAAAAAATGGTATTACGTGAAAGAGCGCAACCGAAAACGCGTGTCGCGGCTCAACAGTAAAAGTTGTCAATAGTGTTTTTGCGCTGATTGCGAACTTGCAGTGGTTCATAATTATACGAACAGCCCAAACAAAGTTTTTTTTTACCCAATTCTGCAAGCTCTTGATGCAAAATCTTTGTAACTTACAGTAACGTTTTGGGAGACGTGCTACACACCGGACCTAATACAGTTTGCAAAAGGGAACGTTATTTTTTTCACACGGGAGGGACCCTCGGTCGAAGTGGGGTTCCCACACGTGATACAGACTGTGCTGGTCTTGGGCACTAGTAACAAATCCGTGTTTCTTAGCTTCTCAATGATCTTCTGGGAGAGGTTACGAGCGTGGTTTTGATGACCATTTATCCCTTAAGTTAGCGGCGCCGAGAAATGTCAGCTGTGGAGGGACGGCCGAGTGGAGGACTGTGGAGACTGTAGAGGAAGTAGTGAAATTTCGGAATACTTATGTTCCAAACATTTGTAGATTGTATTGTTTAACATGTATCCTTAGAGGGCCCTAAGGCAGCGAAACAAGCGGCACCCGTTGAATATTTCGTAAAAATGCAAGAATGTTTGTAACATAAGTATTCCGAACGTTTTACCACTTCCTCTATAGCCTCCGCAGCTATCCACGCGGCTATCCCTCCACAACTGTCATTTCCGGCGACGCTAACTTAAGCGTTTCGTGGTCATCCTGGGAAAGCCATCATTCGTAACTTTTCCCAGATGATCACTGAGCAGCTAAGGAACACGGATTTGGTATCAGTGTCCCAAGACCAGCACAATCATAGGCATCACGTTTGGAAACCTCATTTCGAGCGAGGGTCCTTCCCTTGAATTGCTCTTAACCTTGGAAAATTCGAATGTTCTCACCGCGCGTTCCAACGCAGCCCCAATCTTATAGAATTTTTACAACTTAGAGCCTCAAAATCAGCTTCTGTTTCGCGCAAAGAGTTACGATGAGACAAATGCATTGCTTGTACAGTTATGTGTTCCTGCAAAAGTATTTGAAATTTTTGCAAGGCTAATCTAAGGCCTTGGAGCTAGAAAAAGTATGATTGCAATAGTTAATACTGTCATTTTCATAAGATGACGTCTGTGTGGGCCAAAACAAACGCTTAGCGTTACAGAACTTTTGAGCCAAATACAAAAACTTACGGACTTGTTCATGCCCTGTGTTTGGTTTTAGGATGACAGAGCTGAGTTTTGAAGCTTGAACTCGTGCCAACTCCAGGATAAGGTGAAACTTGTTGGGAAACGCAAGTACGAGTGTACAGGGGATTTCGAAGCGTCAAACGAATACCATCGGAAAGAATGAATGCATCTCATAGTCGTGGTAAAAACTGATTAGTGTGTTCGAATCACAGAAGAACAGACGTTTTTGGAGCGCACTGACTTTAAATGCAATTTTAGCAGTCCAAGGAAAACAAGGCTACATTTTTCAAAATGGATTGGGTTTTGTGTGTAACAGTCTGTCAAACCTCGTTACTGTAACTTTACCAAGATTTTGCTCACAAGATTGCAGTTTTTAGTAAAAAAGGAACTTGTTTCAGATGTTCGTGTAATTGTGAACCACTCGAAATTCGCATTAGGGCGCAAAAGCGTTCTTAACATCGTCAACTATTTTCATTCTTGAGTAGCATATACGGTTTTCGGCAATGCTTTATTCATGTAGCACCAACGGTTTCTTGAGTTTCTTAAAAAGCCATACGAGTTGTATAGTTACAGACCGCACCTTAGCTAAACTAGAAAGGACAATTCTCATTAGCGTTAGCCAAAGTGGCACTCACTTGGCACCTTATTAGCACGTTTGCAGATTTTCTTACGCCCTTGATTACAAATTTCATAATTTCTCCCAAGATGTTCCTCATTGCGAGTATGCACACCAAACTGCAACCGCACCAAACTGCAACCAAACTCATACAATCGACTGCTCTTGTCAAAAAGTCTTCTGTTGTACGGCGGAAATTTGTTTTTGAGCAATGCGTGGAAGCTTACAGCATGTCTGAACAATATTTGCATTATCTCATTTCTTAATCGTTAAAAAACGAATTGAGCTTTCACTTACCCGTGACACGTCCTTTTTGTTTGTCTTTCTGAATCTCTTTTCTTCTCAATTAAAGTACCCTGTCAACAGTACTTATGAGCGTGATTAGCTACGTAAAAAACTTTTTTTCTCAGCCTTATGGTCAGGGTTAAGCGTGGGGTGTGGCATGCCACACCTGGGGAGCCGTATTGAGGATTCAGGGGGGGGGGGGGTCTTTATCAAGGCGTCCGCTGTTCGCATAGCATGATATTCGTTAACAATGTCAGATAGGCCCGTCATGCAAAATACTAGCACATGGATGTTTGACCCATTATCGTATACGTACAGTAAGCATAATTGAAGATCTATAAAGCATAAAAGCACCGTTTTGTAACTAGCAAGTAAAATAATCCCTGTGGTCCAAATTTCAGCGAATTCTGAGGTTTCCAAATACATGACCACCTAAGTGAGATGGTCGTTTTTAAACATGTTACTTTGTTTTAGAGGTGCGTCAATTTACTATTTCTTTGCTCACATTAGGAGTCCATACTTCAAATGACCTCCAAAATAACGAATTAAGAGTAAGCCAAAATCTCGTTTGTTCCATTTTTCGTTTGAATATCTCAGGCTAGAGAAGACCAATCAGGCTCAAATCACTTTAATATAGAATACGAGGCTTAGGCTATCGAATATATACATTCTTGTCGCCTTTCCTTGCGATTCACGTAGTAGTGCAGACTTAGCATGTTACCGTGCCCAATATTTTCGCAGTATTTTACCAGTATTTTATATTTGCATAGGTAAGGAAAAACGATTATATCTTGCTCTTGAACAAACGTTTTTATATGTTTTTGCTATGTAAAGGAGAAGGTTAAGCAGTAACACCGATATAAAAAACGCAGCTATTTGATCTGTTTGAAGCTAAGTTAATGGGGTGTGGCACCACTCCTAAAAAGCTGTGGCTGCCACAGCTTTTTAGGGGAGGTGCCACACCCCATTAACTATATCAAACATTTTTAGCGAGCGTTATTTATATGAGTCGATAGCCTAGACCTCGTAGATTTCATAGGAATAATTTGAGCTCAATTCGTCTTCTTAGCTCTGAGTAATATTTGGTGAAACCACAGCCATTAAAAGCGTAAAATAAAACAAGATTTTGGTTGGCTTTTAATTCCAAAGTCAGGAGGTCTTCCGAAGCTAGATTTCTGAAGTGGCCAAAGGAGGAATAGTGCTTTGTCTTGAGTGCAAAAACAGCTAGCTAGATCACCTTGAAACAAAGTTAATCATGCTGGAAAATGAAGATTTCACTTAGGTGACCCAGTATCTTAAAACTTCAGAATTCGCTCTAACATTGTCTACAGGGGTTAATTGACATGCTAATCATGGATATGTTGCCCCTATGTTTGACAGGGCCTTCAAGTAATGCTATTTTAGGTTAGTTCAGGGGGTCTTATTGAGACAGCAATAAGGGGGGAGGGAGTCGTACCCAAGGATCGTGTGCCACACCTCTTCCTTGACCCTGCTCATGGTAGCATCTATTGGGAACGGGAGCACCAAAGGGAGTTTCAAAAGCACCTCCACGAACTCTGGGGTCTTGAGCTCTTGGCAGCTTACGATATTATTATAGAACCCACTATCAGGCCAATGCCCAAGTCGCGGCGAAAAATGTTATTTCAGAAGCGAAAAGATGCTTTGTAATTGGGAAAAGTGAGCCTCCTTCAGTAATGCCCGCTCATTTGTCGCCCACTCACCGATCCAGACAGAGGACTCACAGGTCGTGTCCCCGCAACGGGGATCGCGTTGGGGTTTTCACGGACTCTCAACTTCATATTTGAATCAGTGACATGAAAAGGCCTCGGAACGACTAAAACATGGAAATCGAGAATCTGGGTGGAAGATGCCCTTCAACCCTTTCGGACCTGGTGGTGGCAATTGCCACCATCAGTTCAGAAACCTGCTGTGCTGGCGCAAGAACATCATTTTACTAATCATTGCAGTAGTACGCTTCATATAGCCTTTGTCTTTCAGATGTAGCTTTGAAACTGCCTGTTCATTGGCTTTCCTGTCAACAATACATACATTCCTGTATGCAGGTGGATAGCAACCAATCAATACTTTGCGCCGGCTTCAGCACCAATTCAGTATCTCAATTATTAGCCAGAAAACTTTCATACTTGTTGTAATCTTCTACTTGTACTTGTACTTGTACTTGTGGTGGATCCGGGACACTTGTAGAACAGTAGATTTATTAGTAGACCGGATATGAATAAGAACAGAAGATAAGACGAGACGAACGAACGAATGACTTAGCTAGCAAAGAGCGCCTTAGATAGCGCTCAGAATCCCTGCATAGGTCAGTACAATACCAATAGATCCTAGAGATCACAAGACAACAACACAAAACAGAACAACAAATGTTACTCTCCAACATCTCTCCCCTTAAGCTATCAATTGTATCGCTTCTTTGACGGGTAGATCACGATGCGGCACGGTGGTCGATGTGTCCTTTGCGGCCGGCGGCGAAGCTGTAGAGATCGTTGAGTGGCGGAGACATCAGTATCTACGGATTCGGCACTAGCAGCTGAGATATCGGGAGTTGGTGCTTCATCATCGAGACTGGCGTCTTGGGAAGCGAGCACATCAGCAGAATCGGCAGGCGACGGTCTATGGAGTTCAAAATCTAGAAGGTTGAACGCTCTTAACATCGTGGTAGTGGCGTCGGGGATTCTGCGATGGCGTACTTGGTTGGCATGGCGTCCCCATAAGAATCCTTCGACTTCCACGTTGTAGAGTTGGGCGTCCAATCCTTGATTGCACACGTCCTGGAGTCCAAGTAGGCCTCGATGGATTACGGTAGTCGCAAGTAGACGGCATCGTAGACTTCGAATTTCCTTTTCTTGGCTCCATGTCGGCGGTTGTACATTGCTTCCATCGCCGGTTTCGATCTGGGGAGTGGGTTGGTGTGAAAGTTCGAGCATCAGTGACCAAACGTGTGAGTAGAGTACTAATCGTTCGTCCAAGAAACATCTCTGCAGGCAAACGATTTTCAGGCGAAGACGGGCAGGGCGTACAGCGATAGCAAAGTAGTAGCTTCGACAATGCTTCCGGAAGGTTTCCATCTTCTTTCAGCTTCAGGAGTCCCCTTTTGAAAATTCCGACAAAGCGTTCAGCGAGCCCATTTGACTGTGGGTGGAATGGCGGCGTCCGAACATGCTTGATCCTGTACTTCCTGCAGAAATTCTCGAAGTACTGGGAAGAGAATTGGGTGCATTTGTCCAAAACAAGCGTTTCTGGGAATCCGAATTGGCTGAAGATCTTCATAAGTTCCTGCGTGGTCGCTTGTGACGTAGTCGACTGCATCTCCACGATTTCAGGCCAGCGGGAATACGCATCCACGATAACGAGGTACATATGTCCATAGAGGTCCTGCGAAATCAATATGCAGGCGTTCCATTGGGCGACTTGTGATGGGCCATGGAGTTAATTCAGCTTTTACTGGATTCTTAGCGGCAAGCTGGCAATTCTGGCAGCGTTCCACAGTCTTTACGTCTTCTTCTATACCAGGCCAGTAGACGTAGTTACGAGTGAGCAGTTTCATTCGTGTTTGTTCAAGGTGTCCATCGTGCAGCATGCGGAGAATCTTCTTCTCAGTGAAGCTGGTATGACGAACCTGGATCCAAAGAAAATGCATCCGTTGTGAACAGAGAGCTCCTTTTGTTGGCTCCTGCAGTTAAACAACGGCGTTCCTGGAAGTGCATTTGGCCAACGTCCTGTTTGGAGACACTTGAGCAGCTCCATCAGCATGGCGTCGTTTTCCATAGCAGAACGTACGTCTTCCACTGTAACTGGCAGTTGGTTTAGTGCTTCCTCGTAAGTAGCGGTGACATCAGCTTCTACAGTAGCAATGATGCGTCTTCGTCCGGCGCACTCCGGCAGAAAAGCGATCGGGAGAGAGCATCCGCTTGTCCAAACGATGTCGTAGAGCAGTACTTGATGTCGAAATCATAGGCAAGTTGTCATAGACCATCGTTGTAGACGATTGGCAGTGTAGGCCGGTATTCCTTTCTTGCTCCCGAATATGGTGAGTAGAGGGCGGTGGTCCGTGAGCAGTGTAAATCTTCGTCCATAAATGTAACGGTGGAACTTCTTAACGGCAAAACTACGGCCAATCCCTCCTTCTCAATCTGCGAGTAGTTCTCCTCTGTGGCCGTCAATGCGCGGCTCGCATGACAAACGACCTTCTCCGATCCGTCCGGGTAGCGGTGAGAAATCACGGCTCCGATTCCATAGTTGCTTGCGTCAGCGGCAACAATGATCGGCTTCTTAGGGTTGTAGTGGCACAGCAGAAGATCTGAGGACAAGACTTCGCGAAGGCGGTCGAAGGCTTTCTGGCACTCTTTACTCTAGACAAACGGTGTGTCTTTCTTCTTCAAGGCGTCCAACGGTCCGTAAAGTGAATGCATCCTTGGCACAAAAAGCAAGTAAAATGAAACCATCCCATGGTAAGATTCAATCTGCTTCACATCTTGGGGTGGCGGCATATGGGCGATGGCGGCAATCCTCTTGGGGTCGGGGCGTCTTCCTTCAGCGTCGACAATAAATCCGAGAAATACTATGCTAAATTTAGCAAAATGACACTTTTCACGGCGCACACACATTCCATAGTCTTGAAGATGTTGGAATAGCTTAAAGACGTTCGCATCGTGCTCCTCACGAGTCCTTCCGGTGACCACAACATCGTCTAGATAAGCAACGGCTCCACTGATGTCAGCGGTGATGTTGCTCATTAACGACCGGAAGATCCCAGGGGCACTCTTCACCCCAAACGGTAGACGGTTGTAGCGGAAGAGTCCACGGTATGTGTTGATGGTCAGCAATTCTTTGCTCTCGTTGTCCATTTCTACTTGCAAGTACGCGTCACGCAGGCCGATATTCGTGAAAACGGTTCCTCCATTTAACTTGGTGAAGACGTCCTAGCAGTGGGCAGCGGGTGCCTGTGCAGCTCCAATGCGTCGTTCAGTCCGGTGGAGAAGTCGGCACAAATGCGCACTGCTCCATTCTTCTTCTTGACGGGAGCGGTGGGAGCAGCCCACTGAGAGTAGTCGACGCGTGACAGCACTCCAGTAGCGACGAGGCGGTCTAACTCTGCGTTGACGAGAGGTTCTACGGCAAAAGGTACCTTCCGCTTCGGCACGTAGACGGGTGTGGCATCCTTCTTCAGCACCAGGTGAGCCTTGAACTTGTTAACGTGTCCCAGCTCCTCTTTGAAAACTTCTGGGAACTCAGCCGCGAGGCGGTCGTCCAGTGGCAAAGAGGCATCCAAAACACAGCAAACAGGAAAGGGCATCTCGAAAGGGCGGCAGCTGTTGCAGCATGTCCATTCCTAGCAAACATAGGTCCTTGGTGACGTAAAATAATCCTTGGCCATCAAAACCATTGCATGTGAACGGCATCTCATGAACTCCAAATACTTCGATCAACGATCCATTTGCAGCTCTCAATTCCGCGGGGCCTCCAAGGTCGGCGATCCTAACTCTATCCACGTCCTGCGACTGATTGTCGATACGTCGGCACCGGTGTCGAGTTGCATCTTCACATCCACGTCCTTCAGCTTCACATTTACGTATCGACGGTGGGAGTTCAGCACGTTCAGCTTTACAACTTTCATCATGGGGCGGACTGGTCGGTTCCTTGACGGGCAGTTGCTGGCCCAGTGTCCTTTGTTCCCAAAAGTGTAGCACACGTCGTCACGGCGGGAACTTCCAGGCGGACTCTTGCTATCAGATGAGCGTCTAATACGTTGCGGCGGTGGTCGACGCTGCTTCTTCTTCCGGATAGGAGCGACGACTTCAGCTTGGACGGGCGCCGGTGCAGATCCAATGAGGGCAGCATCCTTCTGCACGGACTGATAGGCGTTGTAGTCGGCAATCAGTCCTGCAGCTTGTAAGTATCAATCTCGGCGTCCATCTTGCTCAGTAGTCGAGCATGAATTGGCATATTGCATGCCGATTGCAATCCCATGACGAAAAGCAGGCATTTCAGTTGTTCACCTTTCATTTCGTCTGCTTTGGCATCGGCCAGCATTCTGTTGAGTCGAGCAGCGTACGATTCAACGTCTTCTGAAGAGTCCTTTACGATGTGGAGACAGTTCCATCGACGTCGAAAGAGCGCCGTCTTTTCACCAGAAAGCGACGTCAGCACTTTTGTCAGCTCTTCGAACGAAAGCTCTAGTGGTGATTTCGGCGCCAGGTGCCCTCTCAGCTTGGCGCGTGCGGCGTTATCCAGCTTCGCGGACAGGAGGGTACAGCGGTCCTTCTCTGGCATCGATCTGGAACAATTTCTTCGAACCGTGATAGCCAGCTCTCGAAGGTGCAACCGCTGTCTGGATCGTAGCTGAAGCCTGGCAATCGCGACGAAAGTGCTGAGTAGTCCGCCATCGTAGGAGCGACTGAGTGGTCCATTCGTTGTAATATCTGTGCTATACGCTCGGACTGCTTCTGGTCTGCCTTCAAAAGAGCAGCAGACTGCTCCTGGTTCGCCTGAATGAGTGCAGTTATAGGCTGCACCAGCTGTGCGAGCACTTGCTCCAATGATTTGCTTGACACTGTCGCCATCCTTCCCGAAGAAGTACATGTTCAGCTTGTTCCTTATCCACAGCACGCGTATCGTCCAGTACTGATCGCCACTTGTTGTAGTCTTCTACTTGTACTTGTACTTGTGGGGGGGTCCGAGACACTTGTAGAATAGTAGATTTATTAGTAGACCGGATTTGAATAAGCAGAAGATAAGACAGACGAACGAACGAATGACTTAGCTAGCAAAGAGCGCCTCATATAGCGCTCAGATCCCGCGCATAGGTCAATTATACCAATAAATCCTAGAGATCACAAGACAACAACACAAAACAGAACAACAAATGTTACTCTCCAACAATACTATTACCAAAATGTTTGAGTACAATGTTGAGCAAGTGCAATCTGCTCGCGGGTCCACATGTGCTGAGAGAGATTTGATCCAAAATAAACGCAAAACCAAAAAATTTAAAAATCAAAAAGAAATAGTATATATATATTATAACACTCCAAACTCCGCTGTAATTTTATTCATGTGGTAGCAGTGAAAAACACTGGGAGTGAGGATCTTTGCTTACTCGGAAAAACTCAGGTCCGAAAGGGTTAAAGGCTTTGTCGTTCGTTTGTCATGGGCATTTCGCGTACTTGAAGCTGCTTACGTACAAAAGCGAATGGGCTAAAAAGCTTGTAGTAGTCAGTTTGTGAGCAGTCCACTGGAAAGAAAGCATAGATTCCCTCTAAAATGGAAGAGCTGCTCAAGTAATTGAGCTTTTCGAAAGAGGAGACACTTGCCACTCGTAACATCGAGGTAGCCAGTAACGTAGGTATGCCATTTTTGAGGGCCCCTTTGGTTCTTTGAGCAGATCTTTTAAAAATATGATCACTAATAACCAAAGCAAAGCTTTGCGCAGTTTTATTTTTGGGGTATTATAGCGCAAATACTGCTGGAGATTACAGCCTTGCTGTAATATTGATCCTCGGTTTGGGTGCGGCTTCGATTGCCTTATACTGGTATTATATCGATGCAGCTGGAAGAAGACGCAGACGTAAGCTTTAGTGCTTCTTTTTAGTGTTGTTGAACTTCCAAAATTTGAAGCAAAATTCGCTAAGAATGATGGGCCTATAAAACTTCCTGATGAGCTCAGAAACGCTGAACCATCACCAAGTGTAAAAGCGTTAAGAGCGGTAAGCATGAACTTTTTTTATTTTCACTTTTTATCTGCTTTTTAGAATACGCCAACGGCTCGACATCGAGTACATTCTCAGGTGGGGCATATGAATTATTATTTGGTGTTTCAAGATTAAATTACAGAAAAAAAATCAATTTTTCAGGCAGTTGCAGACGTACCAAAGAAGGGAGAGGTGGCCAAGGTAAAATACCAAGAGATTTGAAAATGTCACATTCAAAGAAATTTGTACATCCTTGAGTTTTTGTCCAAAGCAAGGTTCATTTGAAACTACTTCCTCACCATTTTGGGTTCTGAAAGCTCTGCATGCAAAGGCAGTTTTGTTTTTACCTCCTTGCAGCAAACCTCTACCTATGTCACAAAAGTTGGTTTGCAGAGTGTAAACATGAATAATGCGATAGCAATCTTTTGGACTAGAAAAAAAACTGCTCTCCTACCAAAAGGGCGCTATCTATGACCATCTTCACACGACTTGGCTGAGCCAAACTTTTCTAAAATTGCTAGTGCTAACTACCAATAAATTTTGATACGGGGTGTGCTTGCATGCTTTTTTTTACTTAGCTTATGGGGCTTTTCTTATAATACACAAATTTTGATTGAATCTATCAGCAGTTGGCACACAAACGTTTTGGATTAGTACTTTGAAAAGATTTACGAAATTCTTAATAACCTGGGAAGCTGACTATGAGAGAGGGAGTAGTATGTAATGTATTTGTAAGTAGTAAGAATTAAAGTAAGGAGTAATTCGCACAATTTTATAACTTACGTAGAACACTTTCAGAAATTACTCTTTTAGCCTTCCAAGCTTTTCTGTAGACGTAATGTTAAATAAAATCTGCGAGTAGATGAATTTTAAGATCATTTAAATAATGACTTTCTAAACCTATTATGCTCTGACCCAATATCGAGCCAAAAGCAGATATAAACAAACATGCTTATCAAGTGATTTGAGGCTATTTGAAATCTTCAACTTCAGATATCCTTTCTGACAAAATAGTTCCATGTTCCGTGTCTCCATCCTAAACTTTTTATATTAGGTTGAAAAAAAGTGTTGAGTGTTTTTACTTCTTTGTCGTGGCATCGCAACAAGGCAAAGCTTGAAAACTTTGTGGGGTACCATTCGATAGTTATGCTTTTGCACAAAGTCATGTGAAGCTGTCACGTGGAGTTCGAGGATGGAATGTAAAGGTTTTGAATGACCGAAAATCAAAAATTCGTACCTCTGCCCAATAATTTTCACGGACCCTTGACTTGCTCAGAACATATACCTCAAACATTTATATGGGCAGTTGCTATAATCAATTTTGGCTAGACACCGAAAAATCATAAATTATCATGCTTTTTGCGAGAAATATCGAATTTGATTTGAAAGAAAGAAGAGAAATAGCTAACTGATATTTCTCGGAAACTAACCCTTGTAGAATACTGAGAATTCACTATTGTACTTTCCAAGCTAAGTATTAGGGTGAACGGTAGAAAATGGGACAGCTTGATTTTTATTACATTTTAAGATTTTTTGTCCTCACCAATAACAAGCAGACTGCAACTCAAACGTCGCTTACATAACCGACCTTCGCCTATTATTCTGGCAAGGCGTTACCGCTTCTCTCTCATGACCATACGCGTGGCGTCGTGAAGAACTCTGACAGGGTTTTCTAAACAACTCTCAATCTTGCACTGCTATACCGTAAAGTCGTAAAGCAAATGACATACCATTCGAAAGAGCTTTTCATGCTCTTTTAAAAAATATGTTAAATGCCTAAAATTTCTTTTCAATTTCAGGAAAAATTGCGAAAAAACCTGAAAAATAGCTATTTTTGGCGCAATAAGAATCAAAAAATTATGTTTTGCCCTATATTTTCCGAAAATGGATAAAATCTGAGACAAGCTGCACATGGATAGACAGAGCGTAAAAAGCTCTATCAGATGGTACCTAGAAAACATGCGTTCACCTGGAAGGAATTGGATAACACTTATCTTCGTTTTCGAAGCTGCTAATGGCCATATCTCCTGACTTTGGAAGTTGAGGCCACCAAGCCGTCGTGGGTTTGGTGACTGTCTTAACACCACTCCAGCAGTGGTACTTTGGGTGTTCTCACATGTTTCACTGCGCAGATACTGCTCAAAGTTCATAATTTGTCGAGGTGATTAACTCTACATTTCAGCAAGTATAAAAATTATTAATTATGTAAATGACCCTATATAGGTATTATCTGAAAGAGAATAAAATATTCTAACATCTATCAAAACTGGAATGTCCAATCGCTTCTCATTCTTGAGAAACCTCCAGTTATTTCGTAGGTGTCCCATTTTTTACCGTTCACCCTAATATTAAAGAATAACCTGGAACAGCCCGGTATCACTTCGATCCCTTTTCTTTTCTTGCCCTGTTGCGATGTCATAAAGGAAGTGAAAGCGACATTCTTTTCTTTTCAACCTATTACAACCTTTATTTCTAATCTTCACTTTGCATCCAAAAAGATAAGCTCTTGAAAAAGATGATTTTTCAGAAATACGTCAGCGAGCATGCGCATCTACCTGAAGCCCTTCCCTTTAAAAGCTCAGAGTTACTGGTGAGCAAATTCTGTTACATTTGCAATAATGTTCCATCCATTTTAGAATTTTTTTTGAATGCCTGGCTAATTTTTTGCTCAGTCCTTATGAAAGGTTAGGCTTAACCACTTCATGTAGCTGGGCTACTCATCACTCCACATCAAATTGCCATAATGAGCAACTTTTTTTCAAATCGCATGTTATTCTTCTTCCATAGTGACATTCCTGCTAAAGTTGCTTATCATACTATAACGCCAGAATCTGCTGACCGCTTCCTCCATTGAAATAGATTTTCCAAAAATCCCAATCTTTTGATCCTAACTACTGAAAAGCTTCTATATCTGTGATTGTCACTATAATTGGTGTAGAAAGTAAGCGCATGCCAACTTCATATGATTCAGCAAGGAGAAGATCACATGGATCCAACGGCTCGGTCACCAACTGAGCACAAGATGAGTTGCTTTGGGATATTTACTTTATATTCGTGCTAGTTCCTATTCTGAACATTTAAGAAATACAAAATAAAATCGAAGCATAGACCAAGTGTTTGTTATAATTGTATTTGAGGCTAGCAGTCACCATACTCTCTCATTGAAATTGTAAGGGTTTCATTGTTTAAGGTCTCTAGTTATCTTGACACATCGATCAATCCATGTACACAGCTACCAACTCCGTGTAGGCACTTAAAAATAATACAATTACGCCACACTCAAGATCATTCCTCCTTTCTATTGTTTTCTACAACATTTTTTGTACTTTGCCACATTACCTTTTCTTTATACTACATTGAGAACTGGCAAAGATAAGGAGCCAGTAATAGACGACTTGCATAAAAAAACTGTGATTTGCTTTTGAACATACAGTCGAGTAGACTGTCCTCTTGATATAGTGTGCTTGCACAGAAGGTGAAATGCGGTGTTTGCCAAGTGAATGAATGGCCGCGCTAGTACTGCCGGCGTTTTGCGCGCGCAGTTGACCGGCATCACAGTCGAAGCTATTTGTCCACGCGAAAAGTTCACCGCATTTCACTTTCTGTGCAAGCACACTATATTGAGCGGAAAATCTGCTTGACTGTAGCTGCCTCGACCCCCGCTCAGTTTCTACTTTCCACTTGATAAATCTGGCACCCTAATTGAAATTTTAGGTAGCGAAAAGCGAAGAGGGAATGGAAGCTGGTTCAAAAGTAAGTTTCAAATTAAAGAGCTTTTTCTCTCTTTCATAAGCCTAAATAATTTACTGCAAAACTTTTCCTAGGAGGAGATCAAAGTTCAAACTACAAGTTTGAAAACGGACAAGCCACAGTCTGAAGGTGAAGCAATTACAACAGCAAAGCAACTAAAGGATAGAAAAATTAGAAAGTTTGTAGAGGTTTTGCCTCTAGGGCGAGGGGAAGCGCTGGCGGCTAAACGAAAAGAAGTGGGCGTCAAGGTATGTTAGCAGGATCTTTGATTCTTGAATGACTGAAGTATTGCAGCCATCCGTTCCTTCCAAAGAAGAAGAAGAAAAGTATGTCTATCATTACTCTAGTGTTGCGTCATAGCAAAAATTGCAGAGCCCTGTCTCCTGTCGACCTCGTACCATCTCGTACGTCAAGCGATACAAGTATTATGAGGACATCGCATTGTTATTGCAGGTGGAAAGACTACGCATATTTTTTTCCTCAAAGATATTTTTTAGAGTCAAGCATAAGAGCAGACCTCTTGATGATACAGCGTGCCTATTTGATCCCAAGATTAAGTTGAAATTAGTTCCAACAGAGGTCTGGATTTCATTGAAATTTTGCAGTAGAAATGGGTGTTGGAGGAGTGGGAGATGATAACCAAGGATTAGTTCGTTTTTTAGACACATCCAATCACTTATACACGCTACAAACCAATCAGGCTTATCGACCCTATCGGTAAGCGTGCCACTTTTAAACAAGGGAATGGTCAAAATTCGAAGTGGCCAATCCCAACAAGCTGTATACGTTAAACACTCCATGGAGGGCTGAGTACATATCCGCGTTCATTATCTGCTTCTCGGTCTACTACGCAAAGTTATGGCCGATTCCTCCGCGGGGCCGCCGCCCATCATAAGTACCGCTCTGCCCATGTTGCAGTCATGGCAGATTCATATCGCAGTGGCAAGTGAGCAGACTTATAGGGCAGGCTGTCCTTTTTTGTGCAAGTTCGATTCCTTTTGCATGCTAATCTTTTGCAACCCATTCCCAATATCCATATTGCTAGCGTAAAATTCCTACTGCTGTTAGAAAGATAATTCAACATCTAAAGACTCCGAAAACTGAATTCTTTTCTCTGTAAATTGAAAGCTCGAGCCAATTCGGAAAAAAAAGTGCATTCAAGCCTTTTGACCGAAAGAATCTATCACGTCAAAGCAAAAGTTAGGTTTCTGTTTATCAGTTCCAGCTCCACCTTTCTTGCTGCTTGCTTCTATTCGATCTTGCATACCTATTCATCAACATTCTTGCTTTCACCATGATCATTCTCAATTCTCAAGAGAGTTTGTACGATAAAAAATAAAGCTTTCGAAGTCTTTAGTTGTTGAATTACCTTTTTAACCACGTTAAGGGCCGGGCATACTTCACGCGATTTCAGTCGCGACGCGATTTGGCAATTCGCCAAAAGTCTTCAGTTCCAATACTAGCAAACTGCACATGCATCGTGTGTATAACTTACGCAAATTGATGAAATGCCCTATCTTCTATACATTTGAAATGTGCCTACAATGAATTATGGACACTTGGAATATTGCCAAATCGCGCCGCGACTAAAATCGCGTGAAGTATGTTCGGCCCTTTAGAGACTTCGCGCTAGCAATATAGATATTGGAAATGGGTTGCAAAAGAGTAGCAAGCAAAAGAAATCGAACTTGCAAAAGGTCAGCTCGTCCTATGAGTCTGCACACTTACCGGTGCGCTATGAATCAACCATAGATGATACATGGGCAAGCTTATGATGGGCGGCAGCCCCCGGCGGAATCGAGGGCATAACTTCGTGTAGAAGGCCGAGAAGCAGATAATGAACATATATATACCCAGCCCCAGATATGTACCCAGCCCTCCGTGGAGTGTTCAACGGTGTACAGCTTGCTGGGATTGGCCACTTCGAATTTTGACCATTCCCTTGTAAGCTACAATACTGTGGGTGTAGCCCATCTCGTATGTGGTCATAAAGACTCCGCCCAAAATTTTGAGTGGACAATTACAATAGTAGTAAACGAGTTTTTTCAGAAGGAGTAACTGAAATCACACAGAAACCTATCGATGACGAAGGTCCTGAAGAGCAGGACTTTCTTACTCCATTTCATCCAATTCTTCATGCTGTCTCCTATGCTCATTGGCACGCAAAAATGATCGACGAGCTGATCTTGAACAAAGATTTTATCGAGTAATTTAATTGCACTAATCTGAATCTGCAAAAATCTGAATTGTAAAAGCAACAGTAGATTTGCATAAAGATTTATTTATGTCCCCTGTCAAATAAATAATCTTATATATAAAGCTGAATGTCTGTTTGTATGTCTGTCTGTATGTCTGTCTGTATGTCTGTCTGTATGTATGTATGTATGTATGTACGTATGTTCCGAATAGAAAATTCCATTTCTGAACCGATCCGGACCAAACTTGGCACACATACACTACGGGCCCCGGCGGGTGTCATAGGCTACTTTTCGTCATCGATCGATATCGATTTTATCGATTTTTATCGATTTTTTTGCTGAGTTCACCTACGGGGCTGGGAGTTGGCACAGGGGGGTAATCGAGCATGGGGATTCCGAATACAATATTGGTTTTCAGGATTATCGATTACTTTTATCGATTTTATCGATTTTTTGCAAAGTTTGAGCTACGGGGCTGGGAGTTGGCACAGGGGGGTAATCGAGCATGGGGATTCCGAATACGATATTGGTTTTCAGGATTATCGATTACTTTTATCGATTTTATCGATTTTTTTGCAAAGTTTGAGCTACGGGGCTGGGAGTTCGCGCAGGGGGGTAATCGAGCATGGGGATTCCGAATACAATATTGGTTTTCGGGATTATCGATTACTTTTATCGATTTTATCGATTTTTTGCAAAGTTTGAGCTAGGGGGCTGGGAGTTGGCACAGGGGGGGGGTAATCGAGCATGCTGATCATCCCCAAGGGGGTGATCAGCATGCTCGATTACACCCCTGTGCCAAATTCCAGCCCCCTAGCTCAAATTTTGCAAAATCGATAAAATTGATAGAAGTAATGGATAATTCCAAAAACTAATATTGTATTCGTAATCTGCATGCTCGATTACCCCCTGTGCAAACTCCCAGCCCCGCAGGTCAAACTTTACAAAAAAATTGATAAAATCGATAAAAGTAATGGACGATCCTGAAAACTAATATTGTGTTCGTAATCAGCATGCTCGATTACCCCCTGTGCAAAATCCCAGCCTCGCATGTCAAAATTTACAAAAAATCGATAAAATCAATAAAAGTAACCGATAATTCTGAAAACTAATATTGTATTCGGAATCCCCATGCTCACTTCCCCCCCTGTGCCAACTCCTAGCCCTGTAGGTGAACTCTGCGAAAAAATCGATAAAAATCGGTAAGATCGACATCGATCGATAACGAAAAGTGGACTGTGACACGCGCCGGGGCCCGAAGTGTATGTGTGCCAAGTTTGGTCCGGATACGGCGGAGCCGGGTAAGCCAGCTAGTGCACTTATAATCTATCCTTCTGAGCCTTTAGTGTTGCGCGTACATTAGCCTCTTGCTGAAAATATAGCTTTATAAATTGCTCAAAATCTTACGCTGTCTTACCCTCTCGCGAGCCAGGACCATGGTGATGATGCTTATGTTTGTGATGTTTATGATGCTTATGGTGATCTTCATAGTCATCATAATAATAGTAGTAATCTTCACAATCTGAAAAAAATATGATATTCAATAAAAGCAAACGACAACAAGTCTTGTTTTGCATTAACTTTATCAGCGCACTCGCTGACTTTTCATGGCTCCGCTACGAATTCGACCAAGGCCTCTTCCAACAAAAAATGTGTAGGTCAGAATCCTAAGAACTATGAAGAAAATTCTGATGCACTTTTCGTGTAACAGCTTTCTTGCTAATCCGAACTCACTTAATCAAGCAACTAAATATTTACTTGTTGATAATTGACTTTTATTAAAGTTAACAGTAATTTAAGCTTACCTTTTCCCTTGCATTTCTTGTGCTTGTGCTTTCCCGGATGGCATGCGCTGCTGATGGTGACCAAGACTAACAACAGCAAAATAATAGCGAAGGTCTTTGAGACCATGGCGACTTACAAAAAGCAGTGTAAGCATTGTTCTCACTCAATTCCTGATTATATAGCTAGTGGAAATTCGATGTAAAACCTGCTAATTTGACACTCGAAATGACTTGTGACGACGGATTAGCCGCTGATATGATAGCATCGGCAGATCGGATCGGTTGGATCATGTTCAGCGCTCAAGAAACTCTTTTTACGCAATGCGCCGAATAGACGATCTTTGATTTGCTTCTTTCGAATGCGTCTATGAGGGTAAGATGTTGACAAAGTGCAAGGAGATCAAAGTTAAACACTATATCTCAAAGACGTTGACAATCAAAGTTCCAAAACTGTAATTTTTGGAAATAAATACCTCGACAGCTATAAAATTCACTGAAATCTTTTCGTCCTTCCTCTGCTTTCTGAAAATATACAGGGTGTCTCAAAAAAAAATTGAACACTGTTTGATCGTTATTAACTCCCTTGTTTTCATGTCTTTCTCCGAGCTTGAGGTACCATTCTGTAGAGCGAGGTTCAACTTAGATATACGGTATGGACCGAACCATCAACCACTCTTCATTACTGCAGGATAACGGTAGGAACTTCGAGAAGGATTTTAGGAAATTGAAGGCGATTTTTGCCTTAGAAAGGAAACCAAAAGCTAGAAACTATTGTACAGGACTAATTAAAGTCGCTGATTTTGAATATGAAAGTTGCACTTACTGCAATGCCTTTTCTAACGTTATTCCAGGTTTAGGGTAGCGATTGTTTTTCCAGTGTTTGTTGGTGGTATGATTACAACATTTAAAAAGCTCGAAAACTATTGAAAAGTTTTGCGGTGAAATCAGCACGCCTGAAAACATTGCTACACAAATTTTTGGAGTTTTTGAAATTATTTTTATTGAAAGGCTCAATCCATCATACCGCAGTCTTACGATGACTAAGAAAGATCGGAAATTCCTCCCATGCTGTAAATCTAAGTTGATCCTCGCTTTCCAAAATTGTACCTTAAACTCGGTGAAAGACATGAAAGCGATGAAGTTATTAACGACCAATCAGTTATATTAAGTAAATCACAAAGTTCGTTCGCCAGATTTTCAAAAAATCATAATTTCCTTTCCACTCAAGAGATTTCGTCAATTTTATATTTATTTGAAAGAATAATCCTTTCCCTTCTCAGATGTACCTTCAAAGATTGTTATGAGGAAGTTCGAGAGTTAAAAGCAGAAGCAAGGATATTAGTCAAGATCTTCATTTTTCAAGCAGGATCACAAAAAATTCTGAAAGTATTAGTGTTCGATAGAAAAATTATGCTCTTTAGTGTAGTGCTCTTTTCATGAAACAAAACGGAAAAGACAGAGAGCGAATAAAGAAAATTACTTCAGTTTTGCAATTTTTGAGCATGCTCAAAAAAAGCCTAAAAACGTCACAAAAAAGACGGGAAAGTTATGAACATTGGTTTTGTGACTTTCTCTTTCTAGCTGTGCAAAAATAGTGCCAATCGAGAGCAATTTTGAATTTGATGAAATGCCCCAAAAATCCGGAAGCATTACGAAAATCAAAATTGCCCTCGATTGGCAGGGTTTTCTTCAGCTAGAAAGAGAAAGTCACAAAACAACATATGTTCATGACTTTAATGTTTTTTCTGTGACGTTTTCGGGCTTTTTGGGCATGCTCAAAATTGCAAAATTATAGTAATTTCCTTTATTTGCTTCTAGCTCTCGAACTTCGTTTTAAATCACGGAAAAGCCACTTTGATAAAGAGCATGAGTATGAGTAGTATAATTTTCCGCACCAAGTAGAAATGCTTCCCGATTTTTTTTTGACTCTGCTTGAAAAACGTCAATCTTCTCGAGTTTTCTCATGCTAATCCATGGCATTGTTGTGATTAGAACAATTAAAGAAAAATCGCTGTAGTAAATGCCTTTGGAACTTTTTGGAAAAGTGAGGAGCACCATAGTTTTGGTTTTGGCTATAGCTTGTAGCTACCACCGCAATTTTCTCGCAATCGTGGATCAACAACTGTATAGTCTTGCAGCAAGTGGCAAATAGCACGCTATTTGTGAGAAGCAACCGATTTCCAAGCTTTTTGTTGAAAAATTATTAGAAAAAAGTGTGATTGAGGATAAATGCACATAATTGCCATATTTGCTAGAAAGATTGGTGACCGTGCGGCTTTCCCCAACTTCTACGACGCTTTGGCAAAGCAATCCTTTTCCAACAGTTCCGTTAACAGGCGAATCCGCTTACGTAGGAAGAAGTCACGAATTATAAAGCAGTAAATCCGCTTGAACCTTGGCCATACTTCACGCAATTTCTGTCGCCACGCGATCTGGCAGTGTGCCAGGTGTCTTCAAATTCAGGTCTACAAACGCATAATCTGTACAACATCGTTACATCAAAATACCCTATCTCCTGTACATCTATTAGGTTGTCCCAAAAGTAAACTCCATCTTCAAACAAATTGAGCTGTTTTTGTTTCTCAATAGACTTAGAGTACCATTGATAGAGCGGAGCAAGCTCTACATAAAGACCACCATAGATCCACCTAAGCTGTAATCCAGGTATAATTTGAAGCGAAAAATCAAAGTTTTCTAGCTGACCCTTAAAAAACGGATCTCTTTTCAGAAAATTCGTACGGACTTCCAATTTGGTCCTTATATATTAGACAGATAGAAATACCCAAAAATATATTTGGTAAAAATTTTCATTCTCAAACTTGACTCAAAATTGAGAAAAAAGATGGTCCAAAGCCATTAATGCCACTTTTCTTTTCTTCATGTGGAAGGTCTTTCTCGATTATAAAAGCACATACATGGGTGAAGTTTTAAGACCACACTTATTAAGGCTCGTAGTATACAACGACACTTGTGTGAGGGGCTGGGGGCAGTTTGCCATTTTTGAAATTTCTTATTCTCGCTTCTTGTGAGCGACCCAATGAAGGCATATTTGAATACAACTGCGCCTACTGTGTAACGACCAACTGGCGGTCTATCGGATTTTTCCCAAAAATCTAATTCTCAATGGTGACAAACTTTTTCGATTTTGACCTAAACTTTACATGGGATGGATGCGACTTAGGCGGATCCTTTTTGATTATTTTGTAAACGGAGTATTTCTTAGACATTTAGTGTTAAGTTTTGCAAGAGTCCGCTTACAAAATGAAAGTTGCGGAAAAAATTTAGTCTTGCTTGAAATCCGATTTTGTCCCGATCTTAGAACCGGGATGATCAAATCGCGTGGTATATGCCTTAATTTTGAAACAAAATCAAGTTCTCGCGCAAGACTATCTTTTTTTCGCGATTTTCATTTTGTGAGCTGACTCTTGCGGGACTTAAACACGAATGTCTGAGATTGGGAGACCGCGTCGCGACTGAAATCGCGTGAGGCAGGCCGAGGCCTTTGGACGACAATAACGGTCAATGCAAGGTTAGAGCCTAATTGAAGAGACAACAAATCACACTCTTATACACATTCTAAAAGAAAGTGTAGAGCCCTTGATTGAGCGTTTAGCGTTTATCTATTTAGCGTTTCGGTAGAAACAAATACGGGTTTACTCTGGCACTAGCTTGTTTAATTTGGAGCAAGTTTGAAGCTTTCGTTACTATCACAAATTCAACATTTCAAGGCTCTTACACAAATTCTCTTTCAAACAAACTATTAGGTCGTTCCGAAAGTAATGTCCTTTTTTCAAAAGTACACCACATCTCGTGGAACAAAGATGTGTAAGAGGATCTGGCAGCTTTGATGCAGCATTTCATTCTCTTTCTTATTGTTATAAAACCCTGCACAGAATTCAATAAACTCTCAAAAAAATTATCAAAATCTGCGACCCATGCTTTTTGAGAAGGCCAGTTTCACAATTTTTCTAGATTTTTATGACAAGCCTCACAAGGAGTCCAAGTAGTGGATGGATAGAGCAAACCCTGCAGAAAACAGCACAACTTTTTTCTACTTTCCAAAGCTCGTCATAATTTTTGTATAGATTTTTTGATGGAACCGTATTTTAGCAGGCTCGTCTCAGACAAAAATGCATCAAACACAAATAATTTTTTGGATTTTGAAACTTACAAAGATATTATGGTTTGACAACAATTTTGCAAAGCAAATGAACATTCACCGCTTCAGATTAGCAACTTTTGAAAATTCTGGGTACAGCTTGGGGCGCCCTGGAAAACCTGAATTATGATGATTTTATCCCGGAAAACTTGATGAATCGGAAACAAAAAACAATTGGTAGGAGGAGGAAAGCTGCGTCGAATTGATTTGACCAAATATGGAATTTGATGATATTGAAAAATTGGTTCCAGAAACTCTAAGAAGAAGCCAAGGAAAAAAAATTACTTTGCGTCCTACAGAATTTGCTCCATCTACCTCTCACTTGCACCTCTGCGGAGAATAGGTACAAAATTTGAGAAAAATAGCCAAACTTGACCAGCAAGAAGCATGAGTCACAAATTTTGGTAATTTTTCAAGAGCTCATTGAATATTATGCAAAATAGCAACCATTAGAAAGAGGATGAAATGATGCATCGAATGCTTCTAAGACCTCTTGAAAATCTTGATTCCATTAAATGTGGCGTTCATTCGAAGAAAGCGACTTTACTTTCGGAACGACCTGACATCAAACACGAGAAAATCATTGTTCATTAATTCTGACACGCGGAAAGTGCGCACGAATATTTGCGAAACGTGCGAAAGGAGAATGTGAGAAGTGTTTCTAGTGATGGAAAGGTACTCTGAAATGATAAGGAAGTGAAGATTTATCTTGAGTAGGTGCAAATGTTAAACGCAAGGTGCTAGCCTGCCCGCAGGCGGGAATTCAAATCGCAATTCTTGCAAAAGGAAAATAACAAAATAGGCTCGTTTTCAATGCACAAGTAACGATATGGCACCAAATTTGCTGTGTAGTTGGAGGACCATGAGCACAAAAAAGTATGGAGAATGAGAAACTTATGTGAATTTAAAAATTGGTAAGTGTTTTTTGAAATTAGGTGGCTCCCGCGCCACCTCGGAGCCACCTGGGGTGGCTCCCTGCTTCCCTTCACATAATTTCCCGGATTTCTTTATATAAATGTGGACTAGGTCGAGAGTATTACTATATGTTCAAATCCGCTTCCAAAACCACCAAGGCACCGCTTCGACACAGTCCCAAATAGGGTTCACAGCGTTATGATCGGCCTCGGAAAGCGCGCTCCAGTCTCAATCGGTTATTGTAAATTGTAAAGTTTCGCAGCTGACTAATAAATGAGTAGTATCTTAGATATTAGGGTGATCCAGAAGTAATGGGGCACCTTGATTTTTTTTACATTCTTCAAGATTTCTCTCTGATTAGCTATGAATGCCCAGCATTTTTAACGCCTTTGTATAAAAGTGACCTTCGCAGGTTATCTTGACAACCCCCACCTCACCGACATTTCTTCGAGTGGCGCTTCAAAGAAGTCAAAAAGACTTTTTTGAACGCCATCCGAATTTGGCCTGCTGCACCTGATAGTCCCTCGACATATGGCATACCATTCGAAAGAGCTTTCCAAGCTCTTTTTAATGATTACTTGAATATCCAAAAATTGCCCATTGTAACCGGGGGTGTCTAGTGGCATAGCGGTTTTAACCGGATCGATAGGCAACACGGATTAAACGACTAACAGTTTATCTCAGAAAAACGGCAACGAACAACAAGAACAATAATGCGTAACGTGAACAAGCTTAACAACGAAACAGCGGGCTTTACCCTCTTGACCACTTCGGCAGGCTACTAGTTACTACTCTCTATCTAAGGGGGAGTTCCGCCTCTCTTCGACGGAGTTAGCTCCCTCTAGCGCTTCTCCAGCGCGGACTCTGAGACTCCCCCTGACTCTCGGTATTTATACCCTGCCGAAGGGGTCAGCGCGGGCTTTTCTTCCCGCCACTGAAGATCGGTAGGTCGGTGATCCGCGCCCTCTGACATCCCTCCCCTCCGGGGAGCCGACGTCCTCGGCGGCTGCTGCAACTTGCTGAGCTCTGCGTCGGGTACTCTCCTTCGGATGACGTTGTAGAGGAGTCGCGCGTATCCATCCCTGAAATGCATGTCGAATACCTGAAAACAATTTTTGGGGTCCATCTGCTTCTCTGTTCACGTTCCCAATTTCTGTCCTTGAGGGATCCAACGTGAACAACTGATTTGGGTTTGCCCATTTTTTCAGTACTGATTCAATCACCGACCACACTTTTGACTTCGTTTTCCACATACCAATCTTCCTGAACAATGGTGGTGGCCACACGGATACAATCTTTCCTCCTTCTTTGAGGTACTTCTTGCATATCCGCAAAGTCTCAATGATAGCCTCATCCTCCCTTCTTGGGTTCATGGGCCACACTATGATCCACATACTACAGTTCTTCAAGTATTTCAACGCTTCTTTGAGTTGACTGAATTTTACTGCCACCTTGGTCAGTACTCCACACTGTTTCAACTCAACTTCCTCAAGTGATCCTGCACATCTCGGCGCAACAAACGGAACAGGACGTTCCTTCTTGGAACTTTGTCCCTCCTCTTTGCATGTCTTTTCAACTCTGACTCCTTTCTGTGCCTTATCGCACAATTTCAAGAAATCGTGGCTTCTGCATGGGCTATGTTTCCTGATGCCCTTCTTACCTGTCGACTTTTTCCACTTGCGTTCAAAAGCTTCCCCTGGCCGGATTCCTTTGTCTGCTTTGACATCTCTTCTTCTCTCGATAACAGTTTTCTTGTTGACAGTTACAGATCTGTCCTTCTCTGACATAGATCTGTTCACAGTTATAGTACCTTGTTGGATCTTCGCTCCTACTGAGGGGGTGTTTCTCTTATGTGGAGGCACCATCCTATCCTTTGCTTTTACTTTGACTTCGGGCTTCTTGTGTATCACTACGTCCACCCCTAGACTCGTCAATGCATTTGTGCCAATGAGTACTTCCTCATTCCTATCGTCGGAAACATGAAAAGCCACTTCCTTCTTGCATCCTCCTTCTAGTTCTACTTCTACTTTTACACCTCCGAGAAAGCTCATCACATGGTTGGATGCATCGTATATGCTTCCTTCCACAATGTCGAAAGTCTGAAGTGACTCGACATCGTACCCATTGCTCCTCGCTTCTATAAGAACTTTCACAGGTAGTATACTTATCATTGAGCCCGTATCTAGAAGTGTCGAGATCTTTCTTCCCAACATCCTCGCTTGAGTCACTGTTGTCCTGCCAACAATTCCATATGCGTCGGATTGGGAGCTCTTTACGACCATGTTCCGGCTCCTACTTACCATTGATGTCACTCCATTCGAAGTCTTGATGACACCTTCCTTCTTCGTTTTCCTGTGCTTACAATCTCTCATCGCATGTCCGAAATGACCACATTTGAAACATCTTTTGTCTTCCTGATCCTCATCATAGGCACTCGAGCTATTCGTTGGCTCCTGTCTTCTCATCCCAACTTCCCTTTCGCCTCTCTCCGCTGAGCTGCTTCGACTTTGGGTCATGGCTTGCACATACCCTTTATTTTCACTTGCCTTCCTCCAGGATGGAGCTTGCTGTTCACTCCTCCTCTCGAATTTGCAGAATCGTCGCGACTGTTCGATCTCAATCGCGACTTCTTTAATCTTATTATATGCCTCGGCTGGGTCCACTTTGTGTAAGGTTCCCACCAGCTGTACATATTCCGGCCATGACGTCAGATTCTCCAGCAGAATCTGTGCGTACTCCATCGATCTTTCCTCAATGGTACATTGAGGATTGGCCTTCCTTGCTAGGTTCTCGAGGGCGACACAGAAGTCTGCAACCTCCTGGCCTGGCCTTAAGCGCATGTTCCTTAAGGCTGTCAGCGCCTTTAACCTAGCTGCTGTGGAGTCACAGGCCAGTAGTGAGGCCATCTCCCTCACTACTCTATCAAAGCCTTGCTGTCTTACCCCCATGGGTATGCTCAGAAATAAGGACCTTGCTCGTCCTTGCAAGTGTTCATCACCCAGGACCTCTATCAGCAACTGTTCATCCTGGATCATGGTGCCATACTTTCTTTTGAACTTTCGAATGAACCTATCAAAGTCTTCATCCTCATAACCCTTGAAAACTCCAGGATCAGGAAAAGTCATGCTTTGAAAATAGCTGAGCAACTGATCTTCCACGCCTCGATAATTGTCGAGTGATCCGACCTCCGACCCTCTCAACACACTGCCTTCCCTCACTGCAACTGCCGTTGCTCTGGGACCGAGTACCTGGTTTAACTCGGCTGTTAGGTTCTCCAGCCCACCTAACACTGTGGCTACCTTAGCCTCCAACTCTTCTTCAAGTGGCAATCCATCAACCGGTATCCCACATCGGTTAAGGACCTTGCTTACCATCCCAGGTAGCATTTCCACTTCTTTCTGATAAGGTTTATCTCCTCCATCATCAAGTGTGCTTTTCTCTCCTGGATATCATCTGCGCATCTTTGCTTCCGATCCATATCCATGAACATGAATGTACTCGGCAGCGAAATGCTTCGCCTTGCCTTTACATTCATCGGTAATCAACGCCGCACGCGAAATCGCGCGTCTCAGCTGATCGAAGAGAGTCAATCACAATCGATAATCACGCCTCTATTAAGCGTGGATGATTTGATCAATAATCACTTCCCCCTTATACCTTAACTGCCTGCTCTGTATGATATGATAGAGACTTCTTCCAGTTGATCTTAGATCTGGCCTTCTTGGCCTGTTACATACATCACCTGCTCGATGACGTATAGTTTCCCACTTTTTTGGTCTTTTGGTTTCGCCTTCTTGGCCTGTTCAACGCGTTCTCTGCTGTCTTGCCTCTGAGACAGTCGATATCAGTCGCCCCGTGTGTATTTCAATCGATCCAGGTCGGCTCGGCCCCCATGTAACCGGGGGTGTCTAGTGGCATAGCGGTTTTAACCGGATCGATAGGCAACACGGATTAAACGACTAACAGTTTATCTCAGAAAAACGGCAACGAACAACAAGAACAATAATGCGTAACGTGAACAAGCTTAACAACGAAACAGCGGGCTTTACCCTCTTGACCACTTCGGCAGGCTACTAGTTACTACTCTCTATCTAAGGGGGAGTTCCGCCTCTCTTCGACGGAGTTAGCTCCCTCTAGCGCTTCTCCAGCGCGGACTCTGAGACTCCCCCTGACTCTCGGTATTTATACCCTGCCGAAGGGGTCAGCGCGGGCTTTTCTTCCCGCCACTGAAGATCGGTAGGTCGGTGATCCGCGCCCTCTGACACCATTATTTCATACAAAAAAGGCACTTTATTCGAAAAAGCGCGGTGTTCGGCACAGATTTTTAGACTAAAATTCATGTTTTGGACCACAATCTTTTGAAAATGAGAAAAGTTGAAGTAGTTTGCATATGTATGGATAGAGCGTAAAAAGCACTATCAGAAAGCAACTGCTAAGTTTGGGCTTATTTGATTACCTTGATGAAAGAATAAGTAATATGTCTCCTCATACCCAATGCTATATCTTCTGTTCTAAAGCCTTGGGACCACCGAGCTATTGTGGATTTGGTGACAGTCCCCTCACCCATTGCTGCGCACATAACTTTGCTAGGCTCACTTGTTTTACTGCGGCGCTGCTGCTCAAAGTTCAAAATTACTTGAAGTGGTGAGCTTCAATTTTGAGCGCTCATAAAAATAACGCCACGTGACAGTGCCCAACTATAGACCTCGATCAGAAGGTTTTGTTATGTACTAACCTCTGCCAGAACTTGGACTTCCAATTAGCTTTTCTATTTGAGAAAACTGCATTTTTTCTCTAACTGCCCCATTACTTTTGGATCACCCTAATATATAAACGTCAAAGTTTGTGCAAATCCTGACCCTATATTTTTTATAGATTCCTTTGCGGATGAACCCATAGAGCTGAAACCTTGAAAACATATGTTTTCGGCCTCGGTAGATGGTTTTGAGCTACCCTTCGAAGCAATTCGTGGAATTCTTCTATCGATTTAATGATTTTTGGCACCTTAAGGAAAGTGAACGCTTACCAGCCGCTAGCAAACTGCTTGCACATTTTGGTGTGAACAATGCAGTGAAAATCATTTCCACTTTAAAATTAGAAGGTGCAGTCACTCCAATAAGCCTTTCTGGGGTAAGCTCGTGCAGGAGGGTAAGATGGAGGGCTGCAGTGCAGTATTAATACTGCAGAAAAGGGGTGGAGAATATGGCCCAAGAGGACGGGAAGGTAGAGGGACAAAGTGTGGTTTTTGGCCATCCCTCAAACGATGACCCGGGCTGGACCAGGAAAGCCAGGCAGTACTACTGTAATAAGCGCTGAGGCCGCCCATCTTATTATTTGTGTATATCTGTTTGTCAGGGACTTACGGGGGTCAAAAATAGGGCCAAAGGGGAAGTCGTAAGAAATTTTGGCTTCAAAGGGGATACCGTTTTCAAAATTCTGAAATGCCACCTCCTGCCGAGCCTGATTGAGCTTGAATGTATCCAAGATTGTCACAAACCCGCCCATCATTGGAATTACCAAACTTGCGACCTTTCTATTCTGGAATCAATTTCGAACTTGTACAGACCACTACGATGATAGGCAGAGCGAGCGTGGTCTTTTCTTCCTTGTGGAACGGTTTTCTTACTTTGAAATTTATGTTCTGCATCGAGACTTGGGCGACTGGTTAGTTAATAGCCTCGCTATTGCATAGCATCGAAATCTTACCACCTTTTTGGGTAGACATTATCTCAACAAAAGAAGAAGATCATTCGCCTTGGTAGGTGCAAAAAATATTGTTTGAGCCACCTGCAAATCCCGTACAGTAAAAACAAACAAACATTTTCAAAAAGTATTCAGCACAATTGTTCCGTTTTCTAGCAACCATGTCCCAAACGCGGGTTTTTGTACAAGTGCTGGAATACTCGCAGTTCAACCTTTTGTTTCCATCATGTCTACATTTCGCTAGTTTCCGAGATTTTCGTGTGAGACTTTTGATGATGCATTGATGGCTAGCTGTAGGGTAAATCTTTTGCAAATTGAAGCAATTTCTTTGTAATTCCTGGAATTTTAAAAAAAAGTTTTCGAAGTACTCTTTTGAAGTGACCAGTTCTTTTCTGTCCAATCAAACCTCGTGACCTGAAGTTGTAAATTCAAGGTCCAATTGATGCACCTTATTCTCCGCTTTTCAGCAACCCTATTCTCTTTGCGAGTTCTCAGCTAGCTAGACACTCAGTAAATGAATTCATTTTGAACCGCGAGAGGTCCACTGCTGTAAAAAGAGGCGCCCTCATTTCCCAAATAGAGCTTACGCTTGTTTTTTCTGTTTTTGTCGTTGCGTACTGCTTTTAGTGGAAAGTGCTTGTAATTAGAATTAATGATCTTTTGGTCGTTTGACTTGTTCATACTGCTTATAGGTAAGCTTGAAAAAAAAGCGATGCACATGGAGAATCTGTAGAATTAGTGAATCGATACTTCAGCATTTGTTGCAAACAAAAAAGAAGCTGCGAGCAAAAATTCCAAGCTTTTTGTAAAATCGTCTCTTCAGAATAGAGATTAGCTCACAAACGAACACAGCAACATGAAATATTGTTCAACAGCAACGAGATTGTCGGATCTTATTATGAACAATGTTGGCACACTTAAAGATGAAGGAAAAACAGAGACAAGCTGTGCAAGTTTGAACTAACAATAAGGGTCAGTGGTGCCGCGCTCTACAGCAATCGGTCTGCTAGTTCGAATTTGAATCTGTCTTAGCGTATTGACGGTACTGTGCATGCAAAAGCATACAAATGCTGTTGCGGCTCGGTGGGCTCTGCGCCCCCTCACCTAGTGCTCGACTGCCTTGCGCCCAGCTCCTGTCCCCGAAGGACTTCCGCCACTGCGGGTGCGCGCCAGCTCACAATGGCGCGTTACGCCTACACTGCACAAGAAACAATAAATATACATAAATTTATTAAACAAATAAACACGAGAAAAATACACGATATAATTAAATATAAACATACTTACCACGGAGAGAGTTAAGCTCTACCCCGGGCTACCGATGGGGACTCTAGCTTACTCACACTCACACGCTAACACACTCACACACTCTCCCGATATCCAAGGGAGCTACCCACAGGCCGGCCGCGCGCCGCCAAGGCAGCAGCTACGGCATGGCAACACCGACCCCATGATGTTAATCAGCAGCATCGAACCGAGCTCCCAACAAGTCCTGCGCGACCAAGGCGCTTCGTGATGTTCATCGTCCTAGAATTCTATCCTCGCGCGTACATCCAAATAATCCATCAACGATCCATCCAATCGCGCGAGGCACGGGGACGTAGACACGACGGCGATATCGTGGAAACCCAACCATCAATAATAAAGGCGGCACGACAATAATAGCAAGATGACAAGACGAGAGAGGCCGCACTGGCGCACGTACGCGCTATTTATAGCGGTGGCTGGGGGCGTCCCTACATGGTGTGGTCTCGGAGCGAACAAGGTAGCCGCCGTAAACGCGGCGACCGTGCTCACGACCGAGACGCGCGGCAACACGGTGCTCCCGGCCACATGCTGTGAGAAGCGGTCGATCGCGAGCCGCGACAAATGCTGTATTGCTCAATTTTACTAGCATGCTTTGTTACACTCTGAATTTTCAGAATCTTTCTATTTCAAATTGATAATCGTCCATCTACTTTGTAAGATCGGTATGTTAATTTATTAGGTTGGAAACACTTTTGAGTTTTGCAACTAAAAATTACTTGTAATAAAACATGAAAAGCTACGACAAATTCTAAGTTGTTCGTCTACGTCTAATCCAAGTAATTACGTATAATAAGCTTGGCTTCCAATTTACAAGTGGTTCTGATCCTACGTTCTAAAATACCAAATCAGCGAAATGCCATTACATTACTCAACTGCACGAAATTGCGCGGCTCATGAGCTCAATTTGTGAAACAGGTTTACACACATATGAGCAACATCGAGTAAAACTGTCATTTCTCAAGACGACTAGAACAGGAAAATGTGCTCATTCAAATTCAATGTACTTTGAACGCATTCCACACTTTTATTCCTTTTACACTGCGCTTTTAGAAAAATGAACCAAATCTTCTTTTCTTCTGTGTTGGTTTCGGCGTTGATCTTGGCGCTTCTGTTGGCCTTTGGGTCGTTGTTACTGGTTGTGGTGCTTTTGTTGGCCTTTGGGTCGTTGTTACTGGTTGTGGTGCTTTTGTTGGCGTTTGGGTCACCACTGTTGCTGGTTGTGGTGCTTTTGTTGGCTTTTGGGTCACCACTGTTGTGTTTCCGGGTGCTATTGTTGGCTTTTCATCCACGCAAAGACCGTTTGAGCAATAAGCAGGACACAGTGAGCATGCAGGTCCCTTCACGTACAAAATACCATTCCACAAATTGCCACTAAAAATATGCTTTTTGATATGCTAACCGAGCATTTCACTCACGATGGATCATAGTTACAGACAACGATGGTTTTGGCACCGCAGTTTTGAATTGCACAACCAATGGCAGTGGTAGTTTGCCATACCATCTGAAGCAGTAAACTCATTTTGTATTTCTTAGAAACTGCTACCTAGCCGACCGCAGCAGTACTAACCTGTGTGTAGTGGCCAACTCCTTTACCCCAAAGGGCATCACCGTATATAAGGTCAGTCCCTACGCCGAACTCTTCGAGCTCGGCAAACCACCATCTCGAAGCCTAAACGGGCTGTTTGCTCCAGAAACGTTGGCTGTGCAACTTACATCTTCGGCGGCCTCAAGTTTACTATCGAAAGCAGGAGTTTGCATGAAAAGGTTTTCTCCAGTGTATTTTCTTTCCTCAAGGGTCGTATGTCCATATTGGCATTTAGCTGCGTGAGCAGCTGCGATCTTTTCGACTTCGCAATCATACCTCTGCAACAACAGTTGTTCCAATGTGATGGTGATTGGAGCTGATAAGGAACAGTACAAGCTTATCCATGGCAGCAGCTGGTGGCGCGTAACCTCCAAGCCCGTCTTTAGCTCGTCCAGAAGCTACCAAGGCTCTGTAAGATAAGTGTTAAACGCAGATAAATGATCATTGCATGAAAATAAAGTGCTAAGGCCGTGCCTTTTTGTGCGTATATTTGTATGTCAGTCAGCTAGGAAGTTCACAGAAAGGGTGGCAAACAAGTTCGAGAGCCACGATTTGGCACAGCATAAATACAGCATGTAGTCCACCCACAAGGACAAGAAGATCCGATACATGAATTGCGGTCAAAAAGGACACAAGCCTTTCGAACAGCAAAGCTCGGTCGCGCCGCTCTAATGTTTTTGCGAAATCATGGTTTTGCTTGACAAATAAGTCTGCAAGTCATGGGCTTAGGCACAAAAATCAAGAATCTTTCTTGGGAAAATCAGCGCCAAAAAATCGTGATTTGTCAGAATTATACCTTTGAAATCAGAAAGATTTTTGCTCAAAGATGTAGTCTACGGTAGTCATTTTCTTCGTGACGATCATCAAGCCAACGTAATCTTAGTAACTCATTAAGCGCATTTGGTCTTTGCGGAAAAGTTTCTTTTTACTCGAGTTACAAATTCTGCATGGACAAGCTCCAAGGACGAGTAGTTTTTTTTTTCAATCATTTGATATGTCCAGCACTGCGCGGTCAGTTTCGAAGTCATCATTGTGCGGGCATGAGGAAGGCGTACGGATATCAAAACCAATGCGAACTTATGCGAAGCAGAAATGAAGCACTGTTGCTGATAGATAGATGCAGTCATGTCCCAGCGAATCTTCAGTCTTTCTGATACAACTTACCTCAGCTCGTTATGGACATCTAAGAATTTTTGACGTATAGTATCATTCATGCCATTATCATTTGTCGGACAAATAGCTAAAAGATGCAATTTCCAATTTTTACTTTTAGCATGGTCTATATGATTTTATGAGTACCTGCATACGACGCAGTGACAATTGAAAGCTGAAAAACTCTTTTAACGTTTGTATAGAAAAATTTGTGCAGAAACACTCACCACTATGAGGAGGCACATTCTTCTTCAGTGTGAAAGTCAACGAGCAGATTTCTTTTAAGCTTTGGCTTTCAGACGTACTCTCACTTTCAGGACAGCACAAAAGCTGTGTCATCTAAAATGTGAAATGAAAGAAAGAAAAAACAATGGCGTTTTCGATTACGCACCTGTTTCTTTTTGTTGAAAATAAAGACTGAGAGAATGGTAACGAAAATAACGAAACAGAAAAGTGCAACTGCAGTATACGACTTATTGATACGAACTTTTTTATACCTCAGCTGTTCAGATTCAGAGATTTGTAGACTTCAGCCATATTATTTTGATGCGGAAACAATACAATTTCTTACTGGAATATGTTCTTAGCAGTTATGTTCGCCATATTTGTGGTATCTTTAAGAACCTACGCGTAGATTCAGAAACCCTTACTATTTCTTGTGCTTTTCTGTAATTCAGCTTTTGAAAAACTCATCTTTTCAAAATCTTTGTGTTTCATGCTTTGCAAACCTTGGGTATCAAGACTCTTTCTATACATTGTAAGCATTCAAGAAAAAAGTAATTCACATGATGCAACTTTCGCCGCGTATTTGACAGCTTTTGCATGTGCAAACGGATTCAATCTCAGCTCCAGCAAAATGTCAAGCGTCAAACTTCATCTTGCAGGGAAAAAAGGATGGTTAAGGTAGATAACGAAAGCTACGGGTATATGGATGATAGGTACTTTTCTTAGAGGGACCAATTTCGTTATTATCAGTTCTCATGAAATAACTGTTCTAGTCTAAATAGCGTTGTCGTAGTTTACGAGAACTGTCTGCCTGCCACCTGTTATGTGGCAGGAAAATCAAAATTTCTTGATTTAGTTTAAGTTTGAGATGTTTTTTTTTGCAAATCAGTCCCGGCGAGGAGCAAGAGTCGAGATAATCCAAAAGCTGTTCAGCTGTTTCTCAAAAGAAAATCAGCTCAAGACTTTTTTTAAACTCATGGTTGCATTCGACTATGGTTCAAAAATATTTTTTCCCCAAACTTTATTCACCAAGCGAATCGAGCAAGGAGAAAATCCAGTTGATGGCGTAACGTACCTCGTTGCCACTTGCATTTTGGATAATGGTTCTGGCGCACTTACCTGTTTCTGGCAGAAGTGCAGGGTTCATTAAGAGGGTGACATCAATAAATTTTTAATTCCGCTTGTGGTTGGTTGAACTGGAAATGGGATGAATATCGATTAAGGAACATTAGCCAAAGCGCATTTGAAGCCTTTTGAAGTGGTTTTTCATGGTTATCTCCTTCTTCGAAAAAGATGCACAAACTGATCCATGTGCGAGCTCCGACGATCTACATAAAATGTATGTTCGCATATTGCCTTGCCATTGAAAGGCGTATATATTGCATGTTATACGAAGTTTTTTATGCTTCCTATCCGTTACAGTGGCAGCGGAAGTAAACGCATGAGGCTATGAATCTAAAATCACTTGTCTGCGTTCTATATTGCAGGAAAATGCTTTGGAACGTCATCATAGTGTTTTTGCTCGTTCGCCGTTATAATGAGCTAAGTCCACAATATGTGATTACAGTAACCGCCAAAAAGTTGCGGACTAGTCGCCTTCCTTTTTTCATCGCTCATTTTCAGATGGAAACACACGGATAAAAACATGGTTGGATTGCATATGATGATAGAGCTCATCAAAAGCTACAACCCACACAGCGCACTTTCCGGAAAATATGTGTTATAAAAAATTTATAAAATCTTTCCCTAAAATAAGTCTGAGAATTGCCGCGTCACAATGCCGCGGACAATAATTCTTTGAACGCGAAAAAATTCTTTTAGGCCTTCTTGGGGCAAAACAGAAGTTTTCCGGACAATTAAGCATACAATATTGTAGATCTCATTGAGGACAATAACCGGGTAGTGGTTAGTTCCGAGAAAACCCAAGCTTGAATTTTATTTTGGTTTTCTCAAAAGAAAAACTTGTGTTTTTCTTTCAAAGCAAATTTCTTCACATGGAAAGCTATTCAAGGCATACCAACAAAGCTATTCGGATAAAACAGATGCTCTTTATCATCCTCGTTTTAGATGTGAGAGAGCACATTGCTTCGGCAAAAATTGAAAACATACGTGATTTTTGCAGAAAGCGAAATTTATTTGTTTAAAAATTGTGTTGCAATAAGAGTAAATAAGAATCTTGTTCAATATATGACGCACCATCTGCTGGCGAAGCATCTGCGACTTATTTACATTTTAGACTGGTGTTTTGTAATTCACATCACCAAGAATTTTGTGATAAATCTGTACATGAGAGTATTGATTTTATGTGAAGTTATGAAGTTAGGTTGGCACATAAGTTGTGCAACTTCTCTCGTAACTTTTCTCTTTTTGACTGTGACGAATTCATTTTTGGGCATAAGAGAATGGGTAGTAGGCTACAAATGAAATGTAGGCAAACAGTTCCATTTTTGGCAGCAAGATGAAGAAAACATTTTTCGAAAGTTGGCAGGTTCGAAATTCTAAAGGTCCGCAAACCAAAAATAAACCCGTTCTCAATCTGAATAATTTACATCAAGCCGAAACTGTTAAATCATCAGAGATTCCTCTATCAACAATCCAGGTACAGTTTCGGCTTGATGTGACTGATTTAGACTGAGAACAGCTTTATTTTAATTTCTCCGACCTTTAGAATTTCGAATTTGACCACTTTCGAAAATGCGTAAATACTCTTTATTCTGTTACCAAAACGAACTGTTTGCGTATTCATAGCCTACTACTAGTTTACGTTATGACCAGATATGAATGCGTCGCATCAAAAAGAGAAAAATCACGAGCGAAGTTGCAAAACTTGTGTGCCCATCAATATTTGATCATTTGTCCCCTGTTTTGCAATTTGGCCCCTAAAAGGCTTTCTTCATTAGTACTCTCAACTGCTAACATAGCCTCGCACGCAACTTTACCTGTCACTGCTGTTTCCCAAATACACTTGAGCGACAATACTATACTTTGTGAGCATTTTCTCCTTGCCAATCGTTGCATATCCGGAGTCAGTCGTAGAAATATGCAGATCAATTAGATGCTGAGCGCATCTATCACAATCGTGATTTTTCTGTGAGCTTGGTTTTATTTTTAAATTTGGCTCATGTCTTGCTAAAACTTTTTGATCTTGCGAACAATTTGAAAATCTCACTCCGATAAATAATGTGTATTTATTGATTTGGTTTTCCGCAATCTTTTACCCCAAAACTTCACATTTTGCCTTTCAAAAATATTTTTGAATTAAAGGTTCAAACATCTTCACAATAAATTGACTTTCTCACTCACATTATAAAAAGTATTGTAAATTAATTGTTTGGAGTGGTACAAAATTGAACATTGTAAAGAAACAGAACCTAAACAGAGCCTTGAAAAACTGAGATAGTGGTAAACATTATTTTCAGAGCTACAGCTAAGCAGAGTTGGCACATGAGCAATCTGTTTATCTTTTCCCTCACTAAAAGCAACGTGTCGACCATTTAAGTACAGTGTATCACAGTGAATGTGGCGAATGTTCAATTTTTTGTTCAATGTTATTTTCAATTCTTTTTGATCATTCAGGGCTGGATTTAACATGTCTCCCACTTGGTATTGAGCTACTAGCTACTTGGTATTCTTCACTTGGTATTGAGCGAATCACCTACTGTCCTAGTGTCGGATTGAGTTGAGAGCTTTTTGCGCCATTGAGAACCGAGTCTTTTCGCAATAAAGATGGCGAAGGAGCCAAAACTTTGCTACCATGCCATTTGAACTTGCTATAGAGATACCTCGTTTCAAAATTACGTCAGATTTAGCGGTTTTTTCGAAGTTCTTTGGAACACTAAGTGTCTTGTTGAACAGCATTACAACATTATTACTCTGAGGAACGTTACGTGGTTGTTACTCATATACAAAATTCTTGTCGCAGAAGTGCCCAAGTTGTTGATTTTTTCAAGCTTACAAAAAAATTAAATAACGTTATGTACTAGGAGATTATGGTTCAGCAATGAAGAGGCGTTCCCCACAAAACGAATTCTAGGTTGAATATACAATGTTGCCTAATTTGTAAAGAGATATGAGTATCAAACATTCTTAATTTGAACATTCTGTGTACGCACGCACGCTTACGTGACATACCTGCAAATCCCGTACAGTAAAAATAAACATTTTCAAATAGTATTCAGTACAGATATTTTTCCTCTTTTCAGAGACCGAATCGAGTTTATATACAAGTGCTAGGATAATCTGAGTTTGACCTTTCTTTTCCACCATGTCTGTTTTTTGCCAGTTTTCGAAATTTTCATGTGATAGTTTTGAAGATGTTTTGATGGCTAGATGTAAGGTGAAACTTTTGCAGATTAATGCAATTTTTTGTAAGTTCTTGCTTGACTTTTGAAAGAACTAAAATAAGTCCTCGAATTGAGCAGTTTTCGTCTAATTAAAGCTCGTAGCATGAAGAAGCAAAACCAGCAGTGGCGGATCGAGAGGGGCGGGCGCGCGCACCCCCCGAGAGTGAATGCGAAATTTTTTCAAGTTACTTACATAAGTCATAAGAATGTGCAGGTAACTAGTTTGTACTTGTGAATAATTAAAATAATCTTTGAAAACTTCAAAAAATTTATATTGGCTTTGTATAAGATTTTCGCGCCGTATATTGCCGCAATCTCAGAATGTGATTTTACGCGAATGTCGCGGAATTCCGGAAAGTCTGCGAAATCTCGCGACGTTCCCGGAATTACGCGACATTCCAGGATTTCCGCTGAATTCCGCGCGAATCGCGCAAACTAGCAGGGCCATAATTTTTCTTTCGGCCATAACATATAACCACTTACGGTGGAATTTGACAAAGAACGCGATTTTTACAATTTGGGCAAATAGCTGGAGCCTGAGATAGTCACCATTCGATGGCACATGCTACTGATTTTGACATATAAAAGCAACCAGGCAAGTTCTCTGACCGATAGAGAATTGCAGGCAATTTTACGAGCTTTCGTGACTCAGTTACAGTCACCTCAAAATATCTCTGCAGAAAGACCCTGTATTCTTCAAAAACCACTAATCTCGTAACCAGCTTGTCTAAAAACCTCTATAAGCGAAGTTTTCTTTCAATCCAAGATCATCAATGTTTTAGCGGAACCCATCGGCAGGCTTCGGAGCGTAAAATCAAAAAGCCCGAACTTCTTAGACAACTCGCTCATAGAGGTTATCTGACCTGCTGATTACACTCACATTTGCTTGGCAAGATAGCTTCGTATTCTAAGGTTAGTAGAATTTGGGACGACGAGACTTTTCCACAATTCACCAGCCCTTCTATCTCCTTCGGAAAGAAGTCTGCGGATACTTATTAGCGCTCCATAATCTACGAAAGAAGTAATATCGAGTATTTCCAGTATTTCTTAAGTATTTCTTATTATCTATTAGTGTGTTTTTTCTTATTAGTATTGTTTCGTAGTACTTTTTTGTTGGTTAGGCGCTGCGTTACATCCTTGCAAAGGGACCTCGCAGAAAACTTTGAGAAAACTAGAAACGGAATCTCGAGGATATGCTGTATATTGAAAGATTCTCCTTGACGAGCTGAACACAATGCTGCCTTCAGATTCACAATATATTCATTCGGAAGGAAGTTATGGCGTAGTTTGCATGATTCGCGTGGATTCCTCGGAATTCTTGGAATGTCACGGAATTCCGGGAATGTCGCGGACTTTCACGTGCTTCCCGGAATTCCGCGAAATACAAGGAAATTTTGCACATTCTGAGAGTGGTATTGTGGCTGTCGCCGCGCTCTCTCTTTCTTTAAAATAGTGGGGTTATAGGGCCCTCACAAATCTTGTTTTTTCCAAACCATTCAGAAAAATACTTTGAAGTGCGTGGGTTTACCTTCCTACCTTCACTTGGTAAAATTCCTCCCCCCCCCCCCGGACGGAAACCCTGGGACCGCCACTGAAATTCAGGTACCAATCGATGCTTCCTTCTCTTTCTGAAAATTCTTCTATCTTTGCGAGTTCTCAGCCCTTTATGTCTCAGTGGTTGGACAAATTATAATATGAACTGGAGGAGGCCGGTGCTATAGAGTGCAGCACCTCCACTCTTCAGTTAGAGCTTGAACTTGTTGTTGATTTTTAGTCGTTGCGTCCTGCTTCTAGTGCTTTGAACGTTCGTAATCAAAACTGATGATTTTTTGGACGTTGTGCGATGTTTCATACTGCTTCTCAGGTAAGCTTGGAGAAGAAACTATTCACATGGGGAATTTGTAGAAAATTTGGTGAAGCAATTTTTAGCACGTATTGCCAGCCAATAAAGAAGTTACGAGCAAAAATTCTTAGCCTTTATTGTTTCTTCATAATACCTGAGATTAGAATTACAGAAACGAGCATAGCAGCATGTAGCATCCTTTGACAACAACGATTCGTCAGACCTTACTACGAACGTTGTTGTCACACTGCAAACAGCAAAAAGGAAGAAACAGAGAGAAAATTTTTAGGCTTAAAGTAAGAGCCAAGGGTGCCGCGCTTTACTGCAATTGATCTGCTCTAATTCATATTCGAGTGGGCCCTAACGGGAAGAGAATATCTGTGCAAGCGAAGGCAGACATTGCCGTATTGCTCATTTTCACGAGTATATACTCTAAATTTCAGAATCTTCTTACTTTGAAGCGGTAATCGCTCATCTATATTGTAAGATCAATGGTAGCGATAAATTAGTTTTGGAACCTTGAGATGTGGAAAATCTGCAGTGCCTGATGCAATCATGTGTTTTGCAATAATTACTCAGCAAATTTCAAAAAGCCCAGCTAAAGAAAGACAAAAAATTGCTTCAATTCAGAGAAGGTTTATCCTGTTTGCTGTTTCAAGAGCTCCTTTCAAAGACTCAAACAAAAATATTGGAAATTAGCAAAATTCAGACAATTTAAAAATGAAGCGTTATAAACTCCTGTATTTATTCTACAAAATTTTCTAGATTCTTGAAACAGAAGAAATTCTGCGTTAGACATGCTCATTGTGTTTGTTTATTTTTACTGCACAGATTTACGGAAAGTGACAAAACCTTTCCACCCACGGTAAAGTGTTAGCGCCAAATTCCACCAAAAATCTAAAATGCATTCTTCACGCATCGTTTTCGTCCGATTGCTTTCAATTTTTATCTTAATCATTGTCTCAAAATCAATCCCTTCAACTTCCATACGATTCACACCTCTAAGAAAATATATATTCCACTTTCTCTCCATGTTGTGTGCATTTCTTCCACTCCAAATTTTTTGCGCTTTGTATAAAGCTTGAAGCCATTCTCACCATATTCCTTTCAGACTATATACATCATAAGATCCCAAGAACGGTTTTCTCAACATTTTCTTGGAAGTTTATGTCATAATTAGGACAACTCGAACTTTTTCGAGCATTGGACTGTCAACTGAGTTCGACATTCGAAAGTCAAAGGCGAATATTATATTCAGTTCACATTCAGCTGTCTTATTCAAATAATTGAAAAATTACTCGATTTTTATGAAGATGTAACTGTACACAAAGCACACATCGGCTACCTCAGCTCATTGCGGTTCGAAACTGTGGATTTGAGTATTTTTGCAGGGGCTTAAAGGCAGCGGCTCGGCAAAATGTCAACTTTGGGATGTTCATCGTTCTCGGTTCCTCTGATGAGCTAAGTCCAAGACTGTTCTTTGCAGCTTCAAAAGATATCAATAGCTCGCTTTTCGAGACGTGAAAAGTGCTATTTGGGCGGACCGCATATGTGCCCTCTAGCGCGATACGCGGTCCGCCTGAATAGCACTTTTAAAGTCGTACTTCTAAACTCGTACTGATCGGATGTGCAGAGAGCATGCGGTCGATAACTGTTATGAAACGGGTTTTCGATAGGGTAGGAATTATTGAGCTGTGCAACTAACTGCTTTTTCTTCTTTACTTAACAATGTTTCTGTCTTTGGTGTAATTCTTCTTAAACTTGAACTAATCTTTTATGCTTCTGTGATTATGTTAGCTTGTCGGCTCGTGAGTAGAGATACTGTACCCACAGTACCCACGAACAATCGCTCTTTAAAGGGCAAATACGCGGTTCGCCCAAATAGCACTTTTCACGTATGGAAAAACGGGCTATTGATATCTTTTGAAGCTGCAGCATAGTGTTGTACTTAACTCATCCAGGGGAACCGAGATCGATGAATATCCCAAAGTTGACATTCTGCCGAGCCGCTGCCTTTACGCTGGGTTCATACTGAGCCGCACAAAGCGGCACAGTTCTAGCACAGCGCTCAAATTGTGCGCTGTGCTGGAACTGTACCGCTTTGTGCGGCTCAGTATGAACCCAGCCTTAGGCTGCGTTACTAATCCCGAAGTTCGGGAACAGTTTCAGCACAGCGCGCAGTTCGAGCGCTGTGGTGGAACTGTTCCCGAACTTCGGGATCAGTATGAACGCATCCTTAAGGTTCATAATCGCTTGCAGTGAATTTGCACTTCGACAATATAAAAGTTTTCATAGGTAAGTGGTTTCTACTGATATTCTATGAGGAACTATTGCTTTAACATCTGCCATAATTAGAAATCGAAAGAAGCTCGTCAAACAAGAAAAGCTCATTTTTTGCAAAACGCATCGATAATCACTTTGGTTTGTAAATTACATTACAAGCAGTGTACAACGCAAGCGCATTCTTTCGTGCTTAAACATCTTGACATGCACCTCCCATCGGAGGACCATGCTCGCTTAATAACTTCAACTTAAGCTTGTTTAGTTTGCCTCTAATCGGAAATGTTGCTCTTATCATATCGAAATTTGAGAGCTTTAGCAAATGATATCTTGTCTATGTGTCATATACTAGGCTGTAAACTATGTTTTACAACCGCCTTTATAAATTTTCTCTCTTTTTAAATGACCCACTTAATTTTTGCCATTATGTAGGCTATGACGTAAACTATAGACGCAGCTACAGTTCTGCCAACGGTATGAGGAAAAATTGTAGATTAGCATAACTTCTCTGGTTGGCGAAGGGAGTTTCAAGCACGCTGACCATGAAAACGGCTGCATTTGCATAATAGGGGTATTTTTGTAGACTACCGGAAATTTATGGTATGGGGTCTCACCCTAAACAAGAAAAGAGGCGTTAATTCAACAAATGAACCTGACATTAGTGATCAGCAGGTTGAACCTCACCATGTAAGTTTTGGCGAATTTCGGAATTCCCATTCCTTATCACTGACGCTTGTCTTTAAGCTGAATTGCCTACAGCGAGTCGTTCAACCTTGTGAGGGCGCCAGATCTCGACTTGCCCTCAAGCACCACCTTTTTATCGAGCTAGATAAGCCAATTCTCAGCAACTATTTATGCACAATTTCGGATTGGTGTGCGCGATTAAGGTCGAGAACGGCTTCATTTTGGCTTATAACCTCATGAACCTTTGATTTTTAGTAGTTTTCAAAGAACTATCGAGTGCTTGCTATTTTTTCATCAAAATGCGAGCGATTGTGCCAGTAGCCACAATACAATCTGACAATCTACATAAAATCAAAGAATGGGTGCGCCAAAAACAGAAAGCGAGAAGTTTTAGACTCATTTGCAAAACTTAGTTAACAACCTATTATAATGTATGCTATTTTCTTGGTTTTCAATTTACAAAAGCTTGTATTCCTACGTTCTAAGATAATAAATCCATAATGCTATTGCATCGAGAGAAATGGACGAAAATGCGCAGTTTCAAGCGCTAAGAACTTGTAGAACAAATCTACACTCATAGGAGCAATATTAGGGGTAAGATCCTTATTTTTCAAGAGGATTAAAGCAACAAAGTGTTGCTCATTGTGGATTTAATGTAATTTAATCGTGTTCGACACTTTTATTTCTTCCACATTGCACTTTTACCTTCTATAAGCTAGTTCTTCTTTTTGTTGTTCTTCTTGTTGTTCTTCTGCTTGTTCTTCTTATTCTTCTGCTTCTTACTCTTCTTCTTATTATTCTTCTTCTTGTTTTTGGAGTTACTAGACGCTGGTTTTGTCACTGTTGGTTTTGGTACTGGTTGAGGCACCACTGTCGTTGTTACTGGCACTTCTGACGGTCCTTGAGGCACCACTGTCGTGGTTATTTGTACTTTTGATGACTCTTGGGGCAACACTGTCGTTGTTACTGGTACTTCTGGTGACCCTTGGGGCACCGTTGCTGTTTGTTCTGGTGCTTTTGATGACTCCTCATCCACGCAAAGATTGTTTGAGCAACCACGAGGACACTTTGAGCATGGAGTTCCTGCTTCGTACAACTTACTGCCCATCATATTGCCGCTGAAATTTATTGCTGTTTCAATGTGCTAACCAAGCATTTTCACTCACGCTGGATTATAATTGCAGACAACGAGGGACATGGTAGGACAGTCTTGTACCGCACAACCAATGGCTTTCGTAGACTGCCACACCATCTGGAGCAAGAGGTATCAGTGCAAATTCGGATCGTTTTTAGAGGCTATTACGCTCACATATGAACAACTGCTGGCTGAAAGAATGCAGTGAACAAACCTGTGTGTAGTGGCCAACTCCTTTACTCCATAATGTTTGATCCAATACAAGGTTAGTGCCTACACCGAACTTTTTGAGCTCGCTGAACCACGCTCTTGAAGACTAGACAAGCTGGTCTTTGTTTCAGGAAAAGTTTGTTATACTACTTACATCTTCGGCGGCCTTAACTTTATCGTAAACAGGACTTCTCATGTAAATGTTCTCTCCATTGTATGCTCTTGATGCGCCGTCCGAATGTTGAAACTGGCATTTAGCGGCATGAGCGATTGCGTACTTTTCGACTTCGCAGTCATACGTCTACAATACCAGTTGTTTCAGTTTGCGATTCTGTTTCCAGTTGGTAAACAACAATACCAGCTCAGGCATGGCCGCAGCTTGTGGCGCATTACCTCCAGCACCGTCTTCAGCTTTTCCAGAGGCTACCAACCGCCTGTAAGGTAAGCGTTCAATGATAGATGAATGATCAACAATTAGCAGTGGCGTATCGAGAAGGAAGCGGAGAAGGGGGCGTCCCCCCTCCCATGAAAATGGGTCGCTAAGTTTTTGAAAGTTACTTACCTGTGTTATAAAAATATGCAATTAACTTGTTTTTAATCGTAGATAGTTGAATTAACTTTGAATTAGCCCTTCAAAAACATTTTTCGGTGACGTGGCTACCGCCACGCTCCCTTTTCCTAAATTTTGAGGTTAGAAGCCTACGAAAATATTGGGAAACGGTCCACTTTTCGGGGTTTCAAAATCGAAAAAACCTTCCCGAAAAAAGTTTTTTATCCTTTTTCTCTCCCCCCCCCCCCCCCCCGAAGGATATTCTGGGTACACCACTCCTATTGATATAAAGCGCTAAAGACGTCTGCCATTTTTTGCATTTGTGTATTCGGGTGCCACGACTTGGCAGAATATTTCGTACTAGCAATTACGTCTACCATGCACAGAACACTGTCCGTTACGCGAACCCTTTAAAAATTGGAACAAAAAATTCGGAACGTGTACACGCGGTTTTGGTCACCAAAACTGGAGCTTTATTTAGACTTCTTATAAAGTCATAAATCTGCTTAACAAACAGATCTTAACGCCATTGGTTTGAGCCGAAATTTTTGAGAAAGGGCCGAAATTTAGTTGCATAGATCGTCGATTTGTCAAGACTTCACCTAAGAAATTGAAAAGATTTCTGCTCAAAGACGTAGTCTACGGTGGTAGTTGTTCTCATGGCAAATAGCAAGTTAAGAAAGAATTGTGTAGCTTATTTAGCAAATTTATCCTTTTGCAAAAAGTTTCCCCTCCAAGATTACGTCTTTTACATGGACAAAATTTATTTGCGATGTTTAGCATGGCGCTGTAAATTTGAAAGTCATTATAGGATGAGTAAGGCATACGAAGTAAACCAATACGAAACTTTGCAAAGTATTGGTAAAGCACTGCTGAATGACAGCCGAGGAATGCAATCAAGTGAAGAATTGCGAATCTTTTTGATACAGCTTACCTCAACTCATTATGAACATCCAAGAATTTTTGACGTATAGTATCATTCATGCCATTATTTGCTGGGCAAATGGCTAGAAAAATTCAGTTTTTTTTTTCAGCTACGGTTCGTAAGATGCATACCTGCCGACGCAGTGACCACCGAAAGCTTAAGAAATCCTTTAACTTTTACATAGAAAAAAAAATGTAAAGAGACACTTACCACTACGAGGAGATACATTTAGTAGTGTGAAACTTAAAGACCAAATCTCCTTTAAATATTGGCTTCTAGACATACATCCCCACTTTTCCGGACAGCATCGAAGCTGTGCCATCTCAAATGTGAACCTTTACAAAGAAACAATAGAGTTTCTGGTGACACAGCTGTTTCTTTTTATTGAAAAACAAAGACTGAGAGAAACGAAACAAAATAAATATTAGTTCAATAGCAGTAAACGACTTATTGACACAAACTTTTTTTATACCTCAGCTCAAATTTGCGAATCTGTGAACCTTAGCAACTCTAGGTCAAATCGAAAACAATACAAAATTTCGTGAAGCATGTCCATACCAGTTTTTTCACGTTCGCCATATTTGTGTTACCTTAGGCCCACACGCAGATTTTGAAACCCCGTATCTTTATGCTCTATTACCTTCGTTTTGGATGTTTCATTTTTTGAAATGGATCTTCGTCGTTCATCTATTTGACTCCAGATTTTGGGCGTCAACATAGCCTCCTTTTATACATTGTCAGCATTTAAGGGAAAAATTATTTACGCGATGCAGTGTTGGGCACCAATTCAACTCCTACGTGTGTATACGGATTCTGTTTCAGCTCTAACAAAATGCCAAGCGATTTCAAGCAGAAAAATCGTAAAGGAGATAACGAATGGCGGGTATGATGTGGCAGGTTATTCTTCCTTAACCGAGCCCAGTTCTTTGAAGAATTCTCTTAAAATACCTGGTTTAGTTTAAAAAGGGTTGTTATAGTTTTTATGAGGACTTTCTACTTGCGAGGTGGCAAGCAAAAAATCAAAAGTTTTGATTCAATTTTACATGTTTCTTTTTCAAAACGCTTCCGGTGAGGAACAAGAATGAGGTGACTCAAAGCTGTTCAGCTGTGTTTTAAAAACAACAGTCAGTTTAATTAGAACATCATAATTGCCTTCAATTATAATTCAGAGTACTTCTTTCATTAAACTGTCACCATGCGAATTTAGCAAGGAAAGTATAGAGTGGCATGTTTTTGACGTGTTCAATTCTTCTCGGCACGTGGCAGGAAACACCAGGGCCCGACACGAGGTAGGCAAATGCCAAGCTGAAATCGTTATGGATGGAAAGCAAAGGGAATGTCGTAAACATACGTTTGCACGTAGATACATATATTTTCTCGACAAGTTGTTACACGACTGACATACAAAAACACAACCTTGCTCGCGCGTCTTCTTCAAAAAATCAAATCTCTTTCATTGAGCTGCGATTGAAGGTCTCGGATACAGCGCACACATAACGACATGGCTCTGTTTTTGGAGTATAAACGGACATAAACGAGGAGGAGCATAGTGCAGAGTATTTGGAAAAATTATACTACTGAAGGTCGTGGCGATTTTCTCTAAAAATTCAATGCAATAAATAAACAATACCGTGAAATATTTCGGTTGATTCAAAACCAATGCACGTTTTCGTCAACTCTTCTTTCAAGCGCTGATTATTTGAGAAGAGTGATTCTTTCCAAAAACTTTCGATATTCTCTGAAAGTGCGTTTCTTCTAGTTTCTTGTAAATGCTTTCCTTTTAGTTGCGCCCTGTATGAAAAGTCTTACGCTTTCGAATACAAGGCGAGAATTTCTTTTCTATTCCTTTTGCTCTAATTCCATAAGAATAAACCATGCTGATTTCGAAAAGCATGCTTAACAGAAACTTTCTACTATAAAATTTTTTCTAGAGCAGAATTTTGCAAAAGTTCTGAAACGAGAAATTTAAGCAAAACTGGACCGGTCACTGTGGTTCTCCAACGTCGAGTAAAATTCAAGGAAGAACCATTGCTGCGATTTTGCATTGTACGCAAAGAATACCCCACAATGGTCGGGCGCCTGTGGCGTGAGGGTGACACTGGGTGTCGAACTGCGATGCATGGTCGAGTGTATACTCTGGTAGGGCCTCCCAAGCTGTGAAGGAGCTCGACGTTTCCGGTTTCGGCCGTATGCCTAGCCAAGAGCTGGCCAGGCCAGAACCACCGCCGTCTGACTTTTTCCGGTCACTAGGCGGTCCTTCCCGCTCCAAGCCCGGGATCAGCGACCGCCCCGTGGAAGTCAAGAGTAGGCATAGTAATTCTGCTTTTCTAGGGAACAAATTTTATTACTCAGTCAGCAAGAAGATATAGAAAAAACCCTGTACATCGTATCCCGCCTACGGCGCCGGGTGATAGCAAAAACGATGTCAGGGTACTCAAGGCGCCTTTCGGATTGGACAAAAACGACACGTCTGCCCGGACGCACGCCATGGAGACTGCCTCAAACTCTGCACCTACAACCCAAGACAGTCTCCATAAACGCCGACCTCCATGCTTTTCTCGACGCTGCACAGCACATCAAATACCACGTCATCGCCTTGCAAACGAAGTCCAGGAAGAAGGACGTGCGACAGATGAGTGGTGGAACCCTCATCATTCGCGGTGAAAAGGTTCCATCACGAAACGTTGGAGACGTTGGCTTTGTCGTCCACCCATCAATCGTCCATCTTGTCGATTCGCATGAGATCCTGTCACCTCGACTAGCCATCCTACGACTACGACCTCCACGTCAGAAGACCATTAACACCATCAACTGCTATTCGCCAACAGCTGACGACTCAGAACTAGATGCTTTTTACGAAGACGTGGAACAGGTCGTCCGCAATGAGAAGTCCTTCTACAAGTTCGTTTTGGGCAACTTCAACGCGAAGATCGAAATGCCACTAGAAGAGGAATATAGGATCGGGAAGTTTGTATATGGGCTCCGGAACAAACGGCAACCGTATCGTTGGGCTTCTCTCCGCCGCACGACTTTTCCATAGAAATTCCATCCTCATGAAGAAAGAACGTTGCCGGTGGAGGGAATCGCCCAACGGAACGACTCCCGCGGAGGTCGACTACATTCTCACCAACCGAAGGTGGAGCTTGCTCGACGTCATGATAATTCCATCCTTCTGCAGTGGTTCCGATCACCGTCTCCTTCGAGCGAAGACACGATTTAGTCGAAAGCTGGGAAAGAAAGTCAGTCACGGTTCTGCAAAAAGGAAGGAAGTCGTTACGGCAACAGGTTAGAAGAGCTCATATCAAGTTGTGACTGGCCTATCGAGGAGAACCCATTGTACGACTACGACCGGCTTTTGAAGGGATTGCGAGCTTGCGGAGACTGCGCCTCAGTGATTTCTAAGAAGAACTTGGACCGCATTTCGAAGACCACCAAGGAATTGCTCGAAAGAAGAGGATTTTTGAGGCAGGATCCGAATGCAACCCATCTCGAGCGACTGATAGCCAACACCAGTTGCAGAACAGCTTTGCAAGAGGATCTCAGGAAGTACAAGCAAGCCAAGATACTGGAAGCAGCCGAAAGAAGACGAAGTCTCAAGTGCCGAAGAAACCTCTGCGAATATCACGTACCGCTGGCTGCACTATTAAACGAAGACGGGACTCCGACTTCTTCTCTATATAAGGTGAAATATATCGCGAAGAAACTTCTAACCCAACCTCTTCCGCTCATCAACACCCGTGCTGATGTCCGCTGTTCCCACTGGAAATGTACCACCAAAGATTCTATCTGCTGAAGTGCGTATCGAGACCATGAAGACGTCCACGGCTCCAGGACCAGACCATCTTCCCGTCGAATTTCTGCGAGCCGGAGGACAACGTCTACACGAGGTTGTAGCTTCGCATTTGACATCTTACCTTCAGAAGGAGAAGATTCCCGACCAGTGGAGAACATCGAGAACCGTCCTTCTCTTTAAGAACAGCGAACGGGAGGATCTTCGTAACTACCATCCAATATGCCTGCTGAGTGTGCTGTACAAGCTTTTCACGAAGATTATCCTCGCTCGCATATCTAGGACACTGGATGAAGACCAACCCCAAGAACAAGCTGGATTTCGCAAAGGATTCAGCTGCATGGACCACGTCCAGACGGTTTCGAGGGTTATAGAAGTCTGCCGGGAATACCGACTGCCTCTCGTCCTAACCTTTGTCGACAATGAGAAAGCCTTTGATAGCGTCGAAACCAACGCCATCCTGTCTGCGCTAGTCGATCAAGGAGTGGACCCAGCTTACGTGAGGACGTTAGCCGACTGCTACAAGGACTGTACAACGACGATGCAGCTATTCCATCGCCTGACCATACCAATCGTGAAGGGGGCCGACAAGGCGACACATTCCGCCAAAGCTGTTCACCGCGGCCTTGCAGTGGGTAATGAATTCACTGGACTGGGACGAGAGAGACATACGAGTTGATGGGAGATTCTTGTCCGTTCTTTTTTGTTTTGCGGACGACATCGTTCTCTTCTCAGCAGTATCACTGAGGCAGAGACGATGCTGAAGAAACTAAGGACCGTATGCACGTACATCCCAGCGGGGAGGGGATGTGGGTTTTACCATTGGAATGAGCCCTGCTGGGACTCCCCTACCCTCCCCACGCGAGCGCTCGTATGCATGCGAAAAACATCTGAGAAGAGATCTCCTGCGGAATGGGAAGCGAACCTTATGCACAAGAGGGGATCGAGCGGGGAAAACCTTGTTTCCGCTTTTCTTTGATGATTACTTCTCTATTCTCATCTTTTGGCAGTAATTTATCTTCAGTTCGTCGCCAGCAATTTCGGCGTTGCACATTGCGTGTCTGTCATGACTGAGGTCGGCGCACCAGAAGTGATATTTTTTACGCCCAATATGACATATTTTTGCTGTTATTACGGATTCTGTACACATTGTGCCCATTCAAGCGCCGATTGCATTAAACTTTCCTCGCTGCCTTCGATGTACGCCGTTGTTGCCGAGAATGGGGGAGTGGGACCGCGCGAACAATCAAAGCAGCACTTCTATACCTAACAGTAGTTGCAAATAATGCCAAGTCTCCATGAAAGTTGTGGGTATTGACAGCTTTTTGAATCCATTACCCCAAAAGAATGATCCCCACCGGTTATCCCTGCTAAGCACGAGGTGAACACTGAGGAAGGGATCATTCAGAAATTGACAAATCTGCTATTTTGGGGTTTTCAAAGCAACTTACAATACCGCTCATAATTCGTCAAAAAATTCGCCGCACTTTAGCGGAGTGCGTGCGCTGCAGTGCCCCAGAGTGCGGCAGAATGCACCGGAATAAGCGTTGCATCGCCATGTCTCACTTGAGAATAGACGTATTCTGAATCCAAGGATACCGTTCGATTCAGCGAGACGCATCACCTAATGTATAGAAGTGCCACAATTTGTCGGGTACGGTAGGTATACGGGTCGACAATAGGTTTTCGCTCACTTGTGCAGGTTGTTTGATTGGATTGCTCAGTGTGCTGATAACGATAGTGACACTAATTTGCTGCTGATGGCACCGTAAAAACTGCAGGAGTATGGTAGAGAGTTACTCACATCGAATTTGTCCGAAAATTAGCTCAAGGTGCAATACCGCTCACAGGATGTGCAAGTTCTGTGAATGTCGCGGATCTTCCGAAATTCCGCGAATTTCTGGAATTCCGCGACATTCTGGGAATTACATCCCAGGAACCCCTTGAAATAACGGAAATCACGCAAATTACGCAGCACCATAACTTCCTCGAGAATGACTATATTCTGGGGAAAAACCATTGTATTCAGCTCGTCAACGCGAATCTTCCAATATACAGCTCGTCCTTGATATTCCGATTTCAGTGATCTTGAATTTTTCTGCGGACCTCTGTTCGCGAAGGGGTGAAGCAGCGCGCATTACTTCTAGTAGACTACAGCAAAGACCATTCGATAGTACTTTTTCCGTAGATTATGGAACGCCAAAAAGTAGCCCTTCCAAAGGAGATAGAAGGGGTGGTGAATTGTGAAAAAATCTTGTCGTCCCAAATTCTACTCCTCATAACCCTAGGATACGGAGCTATGTTGCTAAGCAGATACGAATTTCGTAATTCGCAGGTCAGATAACCCCTACGAGCAAGTATTCAGTGAACTTTGGGTTACTTGATTTTTTCTCGTTTCACGCTCTGAATCGCCAAGTGGATTTTGGTCGAAATGTTGATGATCTTGGTTTGAAAGGTAACTCGGCACATAGAGGTTTTCAGACATGCTGTTTATGAAAATCGTGGTCTCTCTCTCGAGCACAGGGTTTTTTGCAGAGGTATGGTGAGGGAACTGTAACCGCCTCGCGAAAGTTCGTAATTCCTCCTGCACCTATCGCGTTCCTGTCAGAAAACCTGCATGTTTGCTTTTGTAGCTTAAAGTTAGTGTGAACTGTGCCATCGAATGGTGCATGTCTCAGGCTCCAATCTATAACATTTGCAGAGTTACGAGCCTACGAAAACACGTTCATAATGCATTTTGCCCAAAATGTAAAGATCGCATATTTCGTTGGAATTCCACCGTAAGTGGTTGCATGGTATACGCATTGCGGATATTATGTTCGCTTCGCCCAATGACTCTCACTGTATTGAATATGGTGCTTGTGTGCGCTTCAGCTGCTCAATTGAATATCAAATCTATTTCGTAGCTAGAGCTCAAACTACCAAATCTAACACAATAAAATCCATTAAGGATGTGGAAAGATTTGATCAGAGTATTGTACAAGCACCCATGGTGGAATTTCGACGAAATATGCGATCTTTACATTTTTAGCAGAATTCTTGAGGACGTGTTTTCGTAGGCTCGTAACTCTGCAGATGTTATAAATTGGAGCCTGAGACACCATTCCATAGCACATTCTAATAACTTTAACCTACCAACAAAAGCAAGCAGGCAATTTTTCTGACAGATAAGCGAAAAGTGCGGGCAAAGTTACGCACTTTCGTGATTCAGTTACGGTCACTTCACCGTATCTCTCCAAAAAGACCCTGTGATACTCAGAGACCAGTAGTCTCGTAACAGCGTATTCGAAAATCTCTACAGGCGAAGTTTCCTTTCAATCCAAGATCATCAATATTTTAGCCGGAACCCATCGGCGGCTTCGGAGCGTAAAATTAAAAAGCCCGAATTTTTCGAATTTCTTGGAAAACTCGCTCATAGAGGTTATCTGACGTGCTGATTACGACTCACATCTGCTTGGCAAGAGAGCTTCGTATTCTAGGGTTAGGGCGAGTAGAATCTGAAACGACAAGATTTTTCCACAATTTACCAGCCCTTCTATCTCCTTCGGAAAGAAGTCTGCGGATACTTCTTAGCGCTCCATAATCTACGGAAGAAGTACTATCGAATGGTCTTTGCTGTAGTCTACTAGAAGTAAAGAGCGCTGCTTCATCTCTTCGCGAACAGAGGTCCGCAGAAAAATTCAAGATCACTGAAATCGGAATATCAAGGACGCAGTGGCGTACCGAGAGGGGGGGACGGGGGAGGCGCGCGCCCCCCCCCCCCGAGAACGGGTCGCGAAATTTTTGAAAGTTACTTACATGAGTTATAAAAATGTGCAAATGACTTGTTTATTTTTGTAATAAAATAATTTTTAAAATTTTTCAAAAATTCAAATTAGCCTTATAAAAATTTTTTCGGGGGCGTGGCTTACGCCACGCCCCCTTTTTCCAGATTTTAGGGGTTGGGGTCCCGCAAAATTGTTGAGAAGCCCTCCTAAAAAATTTTCGGAGTGCGTGGCTACCGCCACGCACCGTTATTTGAAAATTTTTTTTGCCGCGCCCCCCCCCCCCCCGAGCCGAAATCCTGGGTACGCCACTGCAAGGACGTGATGTATATTGAAAGATTCGCCTTGATGAGCTGAGCACAATGCTTTTTCTGATTCGGAATATATTGATTCCAAAGGAAGTTGTGGCGAGTGGAATTTGGAAACGCGTGATTTTTCCGGAATTCACCAGGTTTATATCTTTTTTGGAAAGAAGTCTGCGGCTACTGCACGATAACCTACAAGAGCAGTGCTATCGAATTGTGCTTACTGGTAAGCGCTATGTTACATTAATGCGAAAAGATCTCCGCATTAGAATTTGAGAAAACTGGGAAGGGAATATCGAGTTGCGTAGTTTGCGTGATTTCCGTCATTTTGAGGAGTTTCTGGGATGTAATTCCCATAATGTCGCGGAATTCCGGGAAATCTGCGACGTTCACGGAAATTGCATCCTGGGAGGGTATTGGATCTTGAGCTGATTTTTGGACAAATTCGATGTGAGTGGCCCTCTACCATACTCCTACAGTTTCCCTACGGTGCCATCAGCAGCAAATTAGTGCAGTATGGTTATCAGCACACTGAGCAATCCAATCAAACAAAAACCTGCACAATTAAGCGAAAACCTATTGTCGACCGTATACCTACCGTACCCGACAAATTGTGGTACTTCTATAAATGAGATGATGCGCATGACCTACACCAACGAATCCCAACTCCATTGTAGGGGATGTTGATCCCCTCCTCCGCGTTGTTGAGCTACATCCGTGCATACAAGGAGGGGAGGTGAAGGGATTTCCACTGGGGTTCGTTCGATCGATACCCTTCTGGGAAAATACTGAATTTGCAACAGCGAAAAAGCACTGCAAAGGAATGACTGGCAAACATTGAAAAAAAAACAACGAAAACTCGGAATGCAGCACACTCACAATTCTTTGTAAGGGAAGTACCCTGTTATAACACAATTGCGAGGAAATCATTACACACAAACACAACATTGTTACTACTGACAGCAAGTAACGAGTATAAAGAAGCTAAAACCAGTACTAGGGGATAGAAGAGAGCGAAAGAGAGAGAGTTACAATGGAATTCGAGAAAGGAGAAGAGTGGGAATGGGACAAAGGCGAAATAGGTGATCGTACATCTTGTTCCAAGAACAACAATTTGAAAAAAATCGTAAAGCTAGTTCAAAAAACATCAGATAGCGGGAATCGCAATGTGGTCCCGAAACGCCGGATTTACACCTTTAGGATTATTTCACTAGTTATTGTACAAAAAACTGGCCGAAAATAATTTTTTTGGCGAATGCGACCACTGCAATCGCATCATCCCCGCTATAAGTGTGGGGATCGCTCCCCTCCCCTCTGTTATAGCGGGGATCACTGGAGGGATCGTTCTCCTGGGAATCCACCTCCCCTCCCCTCCCCAGCGGGGATGTACGTGGATACGGGTCCAAAAGAAATAGGGAAGAAGATCGGACTGCGAGTAAATCGGAAAAATACTCAATTACAGAAGGCCCTTTGCGAAAATGCGGAAATGAACTGGAAGGCACCCTATCACGGAGACGTCTTTCTACGTGTATCTCGGACGTTCGATGAACATGAAGAACGATTTGAGGGAAGAACTCAACAGGAGAAGAAGAGCAGCCTGGGCCGCCTTCGGGCCTCTGAAGGAAGCCACTGACCAATTGATGGACCCCGGAGCTTCGTGCCCACTCATTCGATATAACCCCGGCGCTCTGTTACGCAGCTGAAACTTGGGCTGACACAGTAGCCACGTCGAAAGCTTCGCCACCCACAGAGCGCTCAAGCGCAGTCTTCTGAAGATGACCCGACACAAGCAACATCTAGTCGGACATCGCAGTACGGATATGAGAAAAATGTCCCGTCTTCGTTACCCAGCGGAATACGTTGCGAAAGCGAAACACAGTGGACCGGTCACATCATGAGAAAAACAGACGACAGATGGACACTAAGAACATCTGAGTGGATTCCTCGCGAAGCCAAATGTCCCCAAGGAAGACCTCCAACGAGATGAGCAGACATATTTGTGGAACGGATGGACCAGCTGAGAAATTAAGTGGATACGTTATCGCACCTGGAACTTGTGGACTCACTCAGACAATCGCTGGGGGCAGGGGGGCACCGGAAAAATAGATTGCTGATTTCTCGCACCCCGCTCGCGGATTTTTTGGAAAGCAATCAGGACTTTTCGGAAGACCGCTTGCTGAGTCAGCGAATTTTTGAGAGACCGCCTGTGGAATTTTTTTCGCTCTTATCTTTTGCAGATATATTGCTGAATCTTTGAGAAATCGAGAACTCAGCAAGCGGTCTTCCGAAAAGTCCTGATTGCTTTCCAAAAAATCCGCGAGCGGAGTGCGAAAGATCAGCAATCTATTTTCCCGGTGTCCGCCTGCCCCCGGCGATTGTCTGAGCAGCCACCGACGGCAACCAAGAAGATGGTGGATGTTAAAGCGAGGGAACAAACGGAAACTTTTGTGCTGAGGCCCGCACGCCACGTGAAGACGGGCCATCTAAGTATCTAAGTAAGTACACAAAGAATAGGCATAGCACATTGAGTGATAGAAAAACGTTGAAATTCTTCAGCTTTTCAGTGGCGAGAAATCTCAAAATTCTCAAAGACAGATTTCGCCTTTTAAAAAGGCCAGAAAAAGAAAAAGTGATCACTTTCGATTTTTTGCAGTATTTCCTCTAAAAAAATTCCATGAAATTTGTGTTTTTCGCAGCTGCTTTCTTGACCATTGGCTATGCAGCGAGTAAGGTTTGCGCTTACCTACCACCTTTGAGAGTAAGTTTCTTTCTCAAATTAGGGGTTTGGAAACATTATAGCATTTTTCGGATTGTACAAACTTTTCCTAAAAATTATAGATAGACAAAATTATGGTATTTCTCGATTATAAAAGCACATATATTGGTGAAGTTTCAAGATCACACTTAGTAAGGCTCGTAGTATACAATGACATATGTGGGAGGGGCTAGGGGCGGAGTGCCATTTTTGAAATTTCTGCATTTTCTGCTTCTTGTGAGCGATTCAATAAAGAGATATTTGAGTACAATTGTGTGCCTACTGTATGACGACGAACTGGAGGTCCGTAGGATTTTCTTTCCCAAAAATCTTATTTTCAATGGTGACAAAATCTCTTCGATTTTGGCTTCAAACTTTACATGGAATGCAACTTAGGCGGATCCTTTTTGGTCATTTTGTAGAGCTTACTTTTAGGATAATCTAATAGTATGCTAGTGATAGTTATGGACAAACGGAGTATTTCAGACATTTATGGTTGAGTGTTGCAAGAGTCTGCTTACAAAATGAAAGTTGCGAAAAAAATTTAGTTTTGCTTGAAACCTGATTTTGTCCCGACCTTAGAGCCGGGATGATGAATTCCCGTGATATATGCCCACCTTAATTTCGGAACAGAATCGAGTTCTCGCGCAAGAACTTTTTTTTCGCGATTTTCTACTGTGAGCTGACTGTTGCGGGACTCAAATATAAATGTCTGAGATTGGGAGACCGCGTCGCGACTGAAATCGCGTGAGGCATGGCTAAGACTTTTGGACGACAATAACGGCCAATGCAAAAGTTAGAACCTTATTGAACGAAGCATCACACTCTCACATAAATCTCAAAAAAGATATAGAGCCCTCATTAATCGAGTTGTATTCAAATACCAGCTTACTATCACCTAACATTTCCGTTTGGTAGTTCTAAACTATTACAGGGCTCACTCATAGCATTAGCTTGTTCAAATTAGAATTAACTTGAAGTTTTCGTTACTTCCACATCTTCAACATTTTAAGACTCTTACACAAACACTTTTTCAACCTACTATCACACGCCTGGAAATCATTGTTTGTTAAATCAGACATGTGGAATATGCGCACGAGTAATTGAAATTAGTACGAAAGAGAGTGAGAGTAGTTACATGTGGGAGTAGTTTTCAGCCAATGGAAGATTACGGTAAATAATGCATGTGATACGGAAGCGCATTATATCTTGACTAGGTGCAAATGATGAACACAAGGTAAACTCATTAAAAGTTTATCATCTCTATTCCATTGATCCTCCTTAATTATGACTTTGAAACAAAAAAGCTATTTTGCACCTTAGGCCTCGGACATCGTTCACGCGATTTGATCGTCGCGATTCAATCGCTACAAGACAACTGATTAAATAAATAAATAATAATAATAATTAACAATTAATTAATTGAGCAACTACAATCGATCATTGCATGCCGATCAGCTTGCATTTCGGTTGTGATACTTTTCCAGCGAAATTTTTTAATATAAAATGAAAATGAATGAAAATTGCGGCGATCAAATCGCGTGAACTCTGTCCGAGGCCTTAGAGGTACCGTACACCTAAAATGAGGTGTTTTTTTGCAGGGTGGGGCAAAAGTCTGGGAACTTCGTACGTTTTTAGACAAAATCAGAAGGAATGTACATAGAAACAAAAAATTCGGTGCACACATAAATCGAACCTTTAGAAATGCAACACTGCTCTCGAGGTTGCCTTTTCTGGCTTTAAAGCAGCCCTTCGAGATCTAAGCGAGTCCGCCTGTCATGGCACACAGACAGAAAAAATTCCTACTGTACTGAAATTCTGAAATACTGAAATACTGAAATACTGAAATTCCTCCCACGCCTTCAGATAACTGTTTCTTTCACAAGGCAAATGTGTGGCATGATAGAGCAAGCTTTTGGCCACAACGTACAGCGAGGGAAATTTTTTTGCAGTGTTTAAGAGAAAAATTTTGAAGTTTTTAGTGAAGGCAAATGCACCCGCATACTGGAAATCTGGATGCGATTGCGCGAACGGGAGCGAAAAATCATAGCCTAAAAAGCATTGTAATTCCTCCTTCGATCGAAATCTAAAGATGCTTATACAGAAGACTTATGGAAAGAATATAGCCTAAAATTCAGTGCTTGCTGCGCTCCTATAGTTTTCAAATTCATTTTATAGACAAATGACCACTGGCACGCAGGTAGTATTCGCGAATTCTATTTTGCGTTTCCGAAAGAATAGTATCTGACAAGCGCAATACTACATTTTAATAGCGCAAAGCCTCCTCTACACTGTGTGCATCGAAGTGCCTCAAAATATCCACTGTATCTTTAGCTACCAAATAAGTTGTGAAGACCAAGAATTTCGACTTTATCGCTTTGCAGAAACATTTGTTTAATAAATCCAATTCCTACAAAGGTATATGGCAATAGCCAAAGTGTGGTTTGTAAAGAATGATTGCAGCAATATGCGGCACAGATTTGGAATCAAAATCATTAGTAGTTTCTCGACATACAGCACTGCAAACTTGGCTCCCAGACTTTTGCCCCACCCTGTAATTATGTATAGTGAAGCCCTAACTAAGCTTCGCGCAAGTCTCGCTGCAAGAGATGAAATCCAAAGCGAGGAACCGTTCCAACAGATAGAGGCGGTGTGTACGCTGGCTCCGCCTAACACCCATGTATGCAGACAACATTGAAATTGGGCTTTAATGTATCCAAAATTGTCATAAACCCGCCTGTCATTAAAAACATCAAACTTGCGACCTTTCTACCCTGAAATCAATTTCAAACTTGTATACCACTACGCTGATAGGCGGAGCGAGCGTGGCCTTTTCCTCCTTCATGAGCCGTTTTCTCGCTTTGATATTCAAATGCAGCGAGACTCGAGCGAATGGTTAGCTAATAGCCTCCTATCATATAACATTAATTCTCATCACCTTCTTGGGTAGGCAGTATCTTCAACAAGAGAAGAAAGTCATTTGTCTTAATATTCGGTGAAAAAATATTGCCTTTTTTTGAGCTACCTGCAAATAACGTACAGTAAAAATAAACAAACATTTTCAGTACTAAGCACAGATATTTTCTTCTCTTCACAGCAACGGTGTTCTGAGTGCGAGGTATTTGTGCCGGAAAATCGCTGTCTAACTCTTCGTTTCCATCATGTCCACATTTCGCTAGTTTCCGAGATTTTCGTATGAGACTTTCGAAGATGCATTGATGGCTAGCTGTGGGGTAAACCTTTTGCAAATCAAAGCAATTTTTTGTGATCTCTGGCCTTTTAGAAATTTCAAAATGCTTTTTGAAGTGACCAGTTTTCTGTTTAATCAAACCTCGTAACTTGAATTTGTAAAATCAGGGACCAGTTGAGGTACCTTTTTCTCTGCTTTTTACCAACCCTTCTCTCTTTGCGAGTTCTCAGCTAGCTAGACACTCAGCAGACGAACTCATTTTAAACTGCGACGAGAGGTCCACTGCGGTAAAAAGAGGCGCTCTTACTTCCCTGATAGAGCTTACGCTTGTTTTTTCTGTTTTTTGTCGCTGTGTGCTGCGTTTAGTGGAAAATGCTCGTAATTAGAATTGATGATTTTTTGGTCGTTGAAAATTGTTCATATTGCTTTTAGGTAAGTTGAAAAAAGCAATATGGAGAATCTGTAGAATCAGTGAAGCAATACTTCCGCACTTGTTGCAATCAAAACAGAAGCTGTGAGTAAGAATTCCAAACTTATCTAAACGTTTCTCCAGATTACTTGAGATTAGCGCAGAAACGAGCATAGCAGCATGAAACGTCGTTCAACAACAACGAAATCGTCGATCTTATTATGAACAATGTTGGCACATCAAAAGCAGAGACGAAAAAAACAGAGACAAACTGTGTAAGTTTGAACTAAGGGTTCGTGGTACTATACGGCAACCGGTTAGTTGGCATTTAAAAACCTGTCTTAGCGTATTGACGATACGTGCATGCAAAAGCATACATGCATACAGCATAGCATACAAATGATGTATTGCTCAATCTTACTAGCATGTTGTGTTATACTCTAAATTTCAGAATCTTTTATTTCAAAGTGAAAATCTATTTTGTAAGATCGCTATGTTAATTTATTAGGTTGGAAACAAACACTTTTAAGTTCTGCATCTGCTTTCATATCTTTACTCTTTTTCAATACGGCGCATTCTAACTTTGGCTGTATGTGGATCTCAATGTGGGCACAAACATGCAAAAACCATTTGATTATCGATAACGAAATAAGAAAATTACAGACATTTTTCGAAAATTAGTAAATGGGGATTTGTGGGGTTATGCAAAAATAAAGCCGTTAGCAACCCAAATCGTGCACAATGATTCGAAATTGCATGTGAATTATTGCTAGAGGTAGACTCATTTAGCTTAGTAGAAAAGGAATAAAATTGAAGGGCAAATCGAGATCTGGCTTCCTCACAAAGTTGAAGGAATCGCTACGCGCAAGGCTGGTGGAAACAATCATCAATGCCTAAGAAGCCGGAACCTTGAAATTCGTCAAATTTTCGCATAGTGGGGTTATTTGAGCTGCCGAATACGAATAACATACTCATTTATTGAAACAACGCCTCTTTACTTGCTGAGGGTTAAATTGCATACCATACAGTTACAGTATTCTTACAGAAGAAACCTCTACAATACAAATTCAGTATGTTTTTCGTGATCAGCATGTCGGATAACGCCCTTACATCAAGTTTCAACCAAAACCCTGATGATTTGCAATTTCCCTTGTCATGCCATATACCTACCGTAATCATCGCTGCGACATCAGAATTTGACGGGACAACAGCTGCGCTTGTAGCTTAGATCATAATTCATACATTGGCATCTGAAAGCGTCATGTTCCAACGAGAGAAAAGTTATCGAAGGAGTTGCAAAAGTTGGTTTCCAACCTAATAGTTTTGGAACCTTCACATCTTGGAAAGTCTGCAGCGTTAAAGCAAATTCTGAATAATGTCGTCGAGAATTTTGCTCAATTATTCAGCAATTTTCAAAAACCCAGCAGGAGAAGACAAAAAACTGTTTTAATCCAAAAAAAGGTTGACACTATCTGCTGATTATAAGAGCTCCTTCAGAAACCACGGACAAAAAAATGTGGACATTGGCAAAATTCAGACACTTAAAAATGAAGATTTGTAAAAACACCAGTTATCGCAGCACTCGTATAACAACCCTCATAATCGACGTAGATGACTGAAACATTAAGAACTTCTAAGAAGCCACCCGATGTGTTCGCTTATTTTTATTGTACTGAATTTGCGGGTAAGTTGTAAGTGGCAAAAACCTTCACCGACCTTATAGTTTAGGTTAGCGCCAAATTCCGTATATCAGCAAAGGTCTAAAACGCATCGCTTTCTTAGCAGTCGATTCTAAATACTAAGGCTTCTGAACGGTGCTTGAATACGCCAGAAATTTAATATCAAAATATCCAAATCTGCAATTTTGAAAATCAGTTTTCAACTCGGAAAAAACTATGAAACGGGTTGTCAAAAGAAACAAAGTGTAGTGTATTTACGGCACCACCCATGTTCGTCAACTGATGTATGGAGCGAGTTACTGCCAAAATCGAGAACCTCTTTTTTCGCACAGATTCCACTTACAGTCTTTGCCCGCACGAGGACGACCGGATTCAATGCGGAAATTCAAACATGAGGCTGCGCGTTATGGATTATATGGTCATTGCATGTGATATTTTGCATAGCTAGGACTAAACTACGTACACCACAAGATGCCAGAAATTGCTTGTACTGAAATTTGAAAAGCTACAACAAATTTTACTTTGGTCGTCTACGTCTAATCCAAGTAATTACAATCATTTCTTTAAGCTTGGCTTCAAAGTGTTTCGTTTCCTAAATTCCAAGATACTAGATCGGCGAAATACCATAACATTACTTAAAATAAGTGCACGAAAGAGCTCAGTTTAAGCGCTCAACCTATGAAACAGTTTACACATATGAAACATTGGGTGAAACTGTGATTTCTCAAGACGACTAAAGCAAGAAAATGTGCTCATGCGGTGACTTTCAATGTTCTTTGATCGCGTTCCACACTTTTATTCTTTCCACATTGCACTTTTGGTCTTCTGTAAACTAGTTCTTCTTCTTCTTGTTCTTCTTCTTATTCTTCAGCTTTTTGCTCTTCTTCTTCTTATTCTTCTTTTTCTTGTTTTTGGACGATGCTGGTTTCGGCGCTGGTGGTTTTGGTGCTTCTGGCCCTTGAGCCACTACTGTTGTTGTTATTGGCGCTTTTGTCGGCTCTTGGGGTACCATAGTTGTTGGTTGTGGTGCTTCTGTTGGCTTTTGGGTCACCATAGTTGTTGGTTGTGGTGATTGTGTTGGCTTTTGGGTCACCATAGTTGTTGGTTGTGGTGCTGTTGGCTTTTTGGTCACCACTGTTGTGTTTCCGGGTGCTATTGTTGGCTTTTCATCCACGCAAAGATTGTTTGAGCAATAAGCAGGACACAGTGAGCATGGAGCTCCCTTTACGTACAATGTACCGTAGTCCAAATTGCCGCTAAAAAATTGCTTTTTGATGGGCTAGCCAACCATTTCACTCACGATGGATCATAATTGCAGACGACGATGGTTTTGGCACCGCAGTTTTGAACTGCACAACCAATGGCAGTAGTAGTTTGCCATACCATCTGAAGCAGTAAACTCGTTTCATATTTCATGGGGCGGCTGCCTACGCCGACCGCGGCACTACTAACCTGTGTGTAATGGCCAACTCCTTTACCCCACAGGGCATCACCGTATATAAGGTCAGTCCCTACGCCGAACTCTTCGAGCTCGGCGAACCACCATCTCGAAGCCTAAACGGGCTGATTTTTGTTCCAGAAAAAGTAGGCTGTGCAACTTACTTCTTCGGCGGCCTCAACTTTACTATCGAAAGCAGGAGTTTGCATGAAAAGGTTTTCTCCAGTGTATTTTCTTGCCTCAAGGGTCCTATGTTCATATTGGCACTTAGCTGCGTGAGCAGCTGCGATCTTTTCTACTTCGCAGTCATACCTCTGCAACAACAGTTGTTCCAGTGCGATGATAATTGGAGCTTATAAAGAACAGTACAAGCTTATCCATGGCAGCAGCTGGTGGCGCGTAACCTCCAAGCCCGTCTTTAGCTCGTCCAGAAGCTACCAAGGCTCTGTAAGATAAGTGTTAAACGCGGATAAATGATCACTGCATGATAATAAAGTGCTGCCGTTCCTTTTTGTGCGTATATTTGTATGCCAGTCAGATAGGAAGTTCACAGAAAGGGTAGCAGTCAAGTTCGAGAGCCACATTTTGGCACAGCATACAATATTCGAACATACATTATTCAGCGATATTCGAACAGCAAAGCTAGGTCGCGCCGCTTTGATATTTTTGCGAAATCATGATTTTGCTTGACAATTAAGTTTGCAAATCATGGGCTTAGGCACAAAAATCAAGAATCTTTCTTGGGAAATGTAGCGCCATGCGAAATAGAAATGAAGCACTGTTGCTGATAGATAAATGCAGTCATGTCCCAAAAATCGCGAATCTTCAGTTTTTCTGATACAACTTACCTCAGCTCGTTATGGACATCTAAGAATTTTTGACGTATAGTATCATCCATGCCATTGTCATTTGTCGGACAAATAGCTAAAAGAATTCAATTCCTTTTTTCAGCATGATCTATAGGATTTTATGCGTACCTGCATACGACGCAGTAACAACCGAAAGCTGAAAAACTCTTTAATGCTTGTATAGAAAAAATTTGTGCCGAAACACTCACCACTATGAGGAGATACATTCCTTAGTGAAAAACTTAACGACTAGATTTCTTTTAAGCTTAGCTTTCAGACGTACTTTCACTTTTCCGGACAGCACGAAAGCTGTGTCATCTAAAATGTGACAATGGAAGAAAGAGAAAAAAACAATGGCGTTTTCGATTACGCACCTGTTTCTTTTTGTTGAAAATAAAGTCTGAGAGAAGATTAACGAAAATAACGAAACAGAAAAGTGCAACCGCAGTATATGACTTATTGATACGAACTTTTTTTATACCTCAGCTGTTCAGATTCGGAGATTTATAAACTTCATTAACATTATTTTGATTCGGTAACATTACAATTTCTTCCTGAAGCATGTTCTTAACAGTTGCGTTCCATATTTGCACTTTGCACTTTATTTGTACTTCTACGAAAACTACGCGTAGATTCAAAAACCCTTACTATTTTTTGTGCTTTTCTGTAAGGTTTTCGAAAATTTTATCTTTTCAAAATCTTTGTCCTTCATCCTTTGCAAACCTTGGGTATGACTCCTTCTATACATTGTCAGCATTCAAGGGAAAAGTAATTTACATGATGCAGTTTTCGCAGTGTATTCAACAGCTTTTACATGCGCATACCAGTGGCGTACCCCGGATTTCGGCTCGGGGGGGGGCGACAAAAAATTTTTTCTAAAGAAGGTGCGTGGCTAACGCCACGCACTCCAAAAAAAATTTTGGGGTGCTTCTCAAAACTTTTGCGGGTCCCCGACTCCTAAAATCTAGTAAAAGGGGGCGTGGCTGACGCCACGCCCCCGAAAAATTTTTTTTACAGAGCTAATTTGAATTTTTAAAAATTTTTAAAAATTATTTTAATTATTTACAAAAATAAACAAGTCACTTGCATATTTTTGTAACCCATTAAGTAACTTTCAAAAATTTCGCGACCCATTCTCGGGGGGGGGGGGGGGCGCCTTCCCCCCCGCCACTCCCCTCGGTACGCCACTGGCGCATACGTATGTAATCTCAGCTCTAGCAAAGTGCCAAGCGAATTCAAACTTCATTTAGCAGGAAAAAATGATGGTTGAGGTAGATAACTAATGACACGGGTATAAGGATGACAGGTACTAGGCCGTAAAGAAAGTTTCCGGACATTTGCAAAATTTTTTCAAATTGCTGTAACTTCAAGCAGCTGGCTTTTCATCACCTCACTGCGGTCCACCAGCATGATCAGAAGGGAAAAGGGTCGTCCCGAAAAGTGGCCTATTTGTGCAGGATTATCTCAGGCACGATGAAAGCTGGACAGCTCAAATGCTGTAGTTATATTGATGTCTGCTGGGGCTGTTATGGAGACTATCTAAGCCTTTGAGCGACCACACATAAAAAAATTTTTTAGGAAGTTTGAAAAATCGATCATTTTTGCCAGTAAAAATGAACCATTTTTCAAATAAGTGACTTTGGAGTCTTGTCGTTCTGCATAGGGTGTTAGCAAACAACTTCACAGTTCAACAATCCAGCATGTGGAATATAATTCAGTGCCTGTGAAGCATTTTGGAGTGGTTTTCCATAATTATCTCGTTCTTTAAAGAATGTGCACAAACTGACTTGGAGCTTCTTGAAATGCTTTTCGTTCATGCGCGAGCTCCAATGGCCTACACAAAATGTATGTTCGCATAATGCCTTGCCATTGAAGGGCATATTGCATGTTCCACGGTACAAAGTTTTTTCTGCTTTCTATTCGTCACAGTAGCAGCAGAAGTAAACCCATGAGCTATAAACCTAAAATCACTTGTCTCGTTCTATATCGCAAGAAAATGCTTTAGAACGTCATCACAGTGTTTTTGCTACGTTCGCCATTATGACGAGCGAAGTCCACAATATGTGAATACGTCAGTTTTTACTCTTATTCAGTCAAATTCTACTCTCTTGCTCTGCTATCCCTCTTTTCCTTCTTATCTGCCGTACTTTTCGCCAAAGTGCTTATTCGTTGCCAGGTGTCAATTAGAGTTTTGAGCCCTGAGACCTGATTTCAGTTTTCCGACTAATTTGCATGCCAATCGATATCTTTGTTCTATGGTACTTCCCGCCTTGTTGCACTACTTCCATCGACATGCCTCCCAAAACTGCAATGCCTCTCAAATCTTTAAGGTCACGCAATACTCCAAAATCGGCTGATCCTGTTCCTCAGCCACAACACGTCATGGATTCTAGTGCATCGCAGTTTCGCAATTTTAGGCGTCGCAACTTCTCGCCTCGCTTTCGCCCCAGAGCACTCAAGTGATTCTCGTACCGAATCAATTGTTCAGTCATTCAAAAAACTCTTAGATCTTAATATCCCTGAGGTGCGAAAAATTACAAATGAGATTCTCGTGAGGCTTGGAGAGTTTGGCAAGACTGTGATCGAGGCAGATTGTAGGTCTAGAAGCATCCTTATAGCAGGCCTTCCTGAGCTTAGGGGGGATGGGCGCACCGAACCAACTGTTTCGGTGCGTCAAGAGGATACAGAGAAAAAAGTTCGTGAGGTGTTAGATGTTCCTGATCTGGAGTGTTGGCCTGGCAAGATCTTTCGAATGGGGAGGAAGACGGCTAGTATGCTGCGCTTGGTAAAAGTAGAACTGCCATCAAGGAGTCACTGGGCCTCCGCTCCTTCCCGGGCCCACTGCTCAAAGATTCCCCCTGCCACAAGGGGGTATACATTCGACGCAGCATGGCGACCCGCAAAAGAGAAAAGGAGCGTGAGTTGAAGGATCAGGCTAGGCAGCTGAATTAGAATCGTAGCTTTGAAGAGAGATTTGTTGTACACAAGGGTGAACTGGTGCTTGCCAGTTCATTGACCAACAACAATGTTGCTTCTCCTCAATCAGCAGTTGGCTCACACCGCGTTTCTTCTGCAATGCAGGGAAACTGAATTGTGGGCAAGGAGATTCTTTACCATGTGTTTTTTTCAATGCTAGGTCTTTATTTAACAAGTTGCAACTGTTCACCATTTTTTGACTACTAAACTCACCAGTATTATTTTCATAACGGAAACATGGTTGTCTTCGAAAATAAGTGATGCTGAAATAGTTTCTGATTTGTCTTACATGGTTTTTCGGTCTGAAAGATTACGTAAGAAGGGGGGGAGGAGCTTGCATATTGATCAAATCAACGCTATTATGTGAGAGCATTGTAACTGAAAGTAACTGCAGTTGTGAGATAAAGTTGGTTGATGTATACCAACCTGGCACTCTCTCCAAAACCAGAGTCATATGTGTCTACCGACCTCCCAGCTCCGCCTCTGATTCAGATGATATGCTTGTTGACCTCCTCTTAGCTTCTATCCATTGTACTCCGGATATCCTGATCGCTGGTGATTTCACTTTTCCTATGAGATGCTCTGGAGACTCACTACAACATATTTCTCCACAAGTTCAAAGATTTTCCGAGTTTTTTCGCGACCCTAAGCAATTCGTTACGGTACCCACTCGCGATGGTACCATTTTGGATTGGGTACTATCAACTGCTAACTCAGCACACAAGCTATCAGTCAAGGCACCGTTTGGTTACACCCGATCACAATATCATTGAGTTCCTATATAAATTCCATAATCCAAAAAGTAAACTTATTCCATTTCCATTTTCACTAGAATTGATTTCGAAGCAATGAAACATGATCTCCACACTCTTGATTGGGAAGAGATTTTCTATCAGTATATTGCCCCCTCTGACGTATGCTACAGATTCTGCTGTGTTATGTATAATCTACTGGCCAATTATACTCCAATTCGTGTACACAAAATTGGCTATTTACGATACTCGCCTCACATACAGTAAAGTGTTTGTTTGTTTCTGCTCCAGAAGGAAACACTTTTCAGAACTGCTCAATATAATTGCCCATTGTATAGTAAGGTCTGCTCTGACGTAACATTCCACATCAAGAAATTCTTCTCTAATCACGAAAGACACCTGGCTTCGTCTAATCACTCAAAAAATCCCTTTTCTTACATCCATCATATGCAGCGCGCACAATATCACGGGGCCTTGAAGGATACGTTGGGCAATACTTCAACAAATCAGTCCAAGGCTTCCATTAGCCCAGTTTTTTGCGAATACGTTTTACAAAAGTACTCCTCGCACTAAAGGATTGGCTGCACCTCTGAACCATACCTGCTCAACACCTATGATCGTGCCTTCTACTGTCGAAAATTTTCTTAGAACCCTAAAACAATCTACATTTGAACCTTTTGATGGCATACCTCAGATTGTTTTCAAGCGTTGTACAAGAGAGCTTTCGGTCCCCTTGTCACGTATCTTTGATATTAGTTTCATTTGTGGAGAAATACAGGGCTTATTAAATGCAGTGTCGCTTAAATCAGCATTTTCAGTACCGCGCTGGACTCTGCATACCTGCCGCAAACATGCTCTCTCTGATCACATTCCCAGGGCAAGCATGGAAAAAGCGGAGCCTCAATTGAATGGTAGTGATTAGAGAGCATGTTCGCGGAAAAGACGCAGGGACCAGCGTGGGATTGGAGATGCTGATGCAAGCGACGCTGCGTTTGATAAGTCCTGTACCTGACATCTGGAAAGAATCAATTGTCACTGCAGTTCCAAAAGTTCCCAACCCTCAATCTGTGACAGAATTCAGGCCTATAAGTACAAAATCCAGTACCGTGTAAAGTTCTGGAAAAGATAATTCGTGACAAACTTCTTTCTTGGCTGAAAAGGTTTGATCTCATTCCGGCTGAACAACATGGGTTTGTCAGCGGTGCATCCACTGTAATCCAACTAATAGATTGCAATCATGACTGGATTAAGCCATAACTTGATAAGAAGGTAGTGGACGTTATATGCTTTGATTTGTCGGAAGCTTTTCACCGTATAAGTCATGGTAAATGTTATGTAAGCTTGAGCACTATGGTATCAGGGAACCCCTGTTGAGTGGCTAAAATCATATCTTACTCCAGATATATGACGGTTCGGGTGGGAAGAGATCATTCTGGACGTTTTCCTTGCCAAGCGGACTTCCGCAGGGCGGGGCTCTTTCACCATTGCTATTTCTAGTCTATACTGCTGAGTTACCCCAAATTTTAAAAACTCATCTTGACATATATGTGCTCATAAATGCCGATGATTTCAAAATTTACGGCATATACGATAGGGATAACCAGAGGACATTTTAAGATGCCTGCAGCGTGATATCAATAACTTTGAATGGTGCAAAGATTGGGACATTCCAGTGAATATAATAAAAGCCTTGTATTCCATGTGGTTCTGCTGCAAATGATGAACACTATGAGCATGCGGGAGTTTTTCTAGCTAACAAAACATCTATCAAAGACTTAGGTGTTGTATATTCGATAGCACCTTGAGACCAGACTTGCAAATTTCAAACATCACCACTCGCGCATTCTCAATTTTTTACACCATCTTTTGCAATATAAGAGCAGCTGATCCCAAAATTTTACTGAAACTTTATAAGGCATGGTCATTCCTACTGTAGAGTATGCAAGTCAGGTTTGGAGCCCTTTTCTGAGAAAGCATAGGCTGGCCCTGGAGAACGTTCCAGAAGGTTTCATTCGTTTGCTCTTCTATAGATGCTGTCCCAGTCGTGGTTACCCACGATCGCTTTCAAGCTATGATGAACGAATGAAAGTCCTAGGCCTCAAAAGTCTTCTACATCGCAGGATCGTGCATGATATAATACCTGATTTCAAGTACTCTGCGTTGATACCACTGCTTA